>OX637333.1:19541880-19843214 GCA_951799405.1 Agapetus fuscipes | reverse complement strand
GATACATAGAATGAAAGTGTTACCTTTAGATAAGGAGGAGTATGATAGGAATATAATTGTATTATGGATATTGCTGTCATAATGGTTATAAGGAAAATATAGTTACACAAATTATTAACAAGTATGATCGCCAGGACCTCTATAAACAATTTATATATCCTATTATAGCTAAAAACAACAATGATTCCTGGCGAAAATGCCTATTTATTAATAATAATTGTCGTATAAAATTCAGAAATATTAAGAAATAATTTTAATTTGGCCTTCTATACAAACTTTAATTTTACATAAATTATTATTTAACAATAAAGACAAAATTGATAGACTTAAATTGGGTGGGGGTATATAAATTAATTGTAATCAGTGTGATGCTGTATATATTGGAGAGACAGGAGATCTGTACAAACAAGAATTAAAGAACATTCCAGAGCGTTCAGGGGTCTATCAGCGCACTCTGAGATGGCAGATCATTGCATTAGTGAAGGTCATACGTTTGACATTACTAGTGTAGAGATAATGCATTCGGAGTGTAGTGTGAGTAGACTTTTGGCATTGGAAGCATTGGAAATCCATAAAAATAAGAGTGCAAACTTGATAAATGTGCAGATTCCGTATGTTTCTCCATTGTTACAGTAATAATTAACTTTAATAATTTATTTAAAGAAATTTTGATTGTCATTATGCTTTTTAGTTTATATATGCATTAACCAATTTATATTATATTTTCGTTATTTGGGTTATACATTTTATGGTGAATTTATACATTTGACAATTTATATTATGAACTTTACAATTATTTTTACAATTTACAATTTTAGTTGATAATTATATTTGAATTTTATTTAATTTGACTGTAAATTTATACTTAAACATTTTACAATTTACTATACATTGTACAATTTTACTATTTGGTTTGCCATATTGGTTAAACATTTATATTGGTTTTATTAATTTGACTTTAAATTTATACCTAACATTTACAATTTTATTATATATTTTACAATTTGGTTAAACATTTATATTTTAAAATCTTTATTAATTTGAATTTACATTTATACCTAATTATATTGTCTATTTAATGTGAAGGGAGATGAAGAAGAAGTGAATTTAATTTTGATTTGTAATTGTCATTGTCCTGATGATGCCTTTTTAGGCGAAAACGTTTGACTTTTTTAAAATAAAATTTAGTGAATTAAAACAGTGTATTATTTAATTAATTATACAATGGACTTTCACTGTGTGAACTACCAAACCCTAAAAAATATTAGAAACAAGTAAATTTAGGCATATCAACATATTTTACAATATAAGTACGGGAATAATTATCTATGGATATATTGATGTCAAAAATATGTTAGGTAAATTTTCCTAAATATTTTTAAATGCTTTCTAAGATCGTAGAAAATATAACTAACTTTAATGTAAGTTTCAAAGTTTCCCATCGTAAGCGACATTTCCCCACAACGTCCTCATAGAAAGGCCTATAATTAAATAAATGCAGTTTTAGATGATACAAACATATTTTTATTTGTGAACATATTTCTTAGACATGGATCAATTTAATTGTATTGTATAGAGATGGGTAGCTGTTTAAAGTAACATTGTGAAGGTAATATTTTAAGTTTTGATTGTACTTCAAGATTGAAAGACTGCGTAGTGGGGTTCATCGATGTTTTATATGTAACAGTTTGTTTATTTTTATTAAACGTCATAATACGAATCTTACTTATCTTACCGGTTAGGTTTCCCTTGAAATACTTATCACTTATACTATCCCATTTTATA
The DNA here is from genome assembly GCA_951799405.1 of Agapetus fuscipes. Lineage (NCBI taxonomy): Eukaryota > Metazoa > Arthropoda > Insecta > Trichoptera > Glossosomatidae > Agapetus > Agapetus fuscipes. The sequence goes on along the minus strand of OX637333.1, from coordinate 19,841,429 downwards.
AAGTTTTCATAGCTTAATCTTTCGACTTCGAATGGTGATGGGTTTTGTCTGGCAGTTGCAAACACTGTAAACCATTGCGATGGAGCATACACAGTGGTGTTTTTCAATTTGTTTTCGATTATGGCATGTACTGTGTCCACGGGCATATACGTGTGTCCTGTCAAAAGAAAGTTGATTTGGATAGTATCAATATTGATACATTCTTGCAAAGTTGAATGCAGCATTGCCCCTCCAGTGCGATTGCGATTTTGGCCGGGACAGAAATCGCAATATAGAAGTAAGCGCCTTACGCTTCCCCTGGTATCCACCGATTTGATGTATTTGTACAGCACGGTAGCGATTTCATTGGCACCACGCTTTCCGTTGACCTCATCCCAATAATAACAGAAAACATTCCTGGTACCATTTTCATACACACATAAGTTATAAACTGCTAGTTTTCTGCTGTAATAGAGCAACATTGACTGAGCATATGGCGTATTAAGCACCTTTTCAAGATCAAAACTAGCACATAAAGTAGAAGGATCACTTTTATGTATTTGTTTGTGGACTTGAAATCGGGCATAACTTTCCTCTTTTTCTATTTTATGTTCCACCTTCTCTTGTTGTTTTTCTGTATCATTTTCAAATTGAAGACATTTAAGACATTTATCCTTTTTCGGAACATGGAATCCGATATTAAAATTTTCTGAAAATATTTTACGAAAAATTCTTTCACTCACTACATCCACCCCTTGATTGATATAATGCTTTCTGTAAATGTTGTATAATGTGGCAATATTTTTATAATCTTGTGGAAGGTAAACTTTACTTGAGTCTTGACGACAGTAGTGCGAAGGCACTGCTGGTAAATTTTTAATAAATTTCATCACGGTATCTATAGTCGTTGACTTAGTTTTATTTGGTGGTTCACATTTTCCTCTCATATCTTCTTTTGCACATCCCCAAGCAGCAGATTTTACAATATTGAGAATTGTTTTATTGCATAAGTTGAGAGTTGCTGCCAAAAATTGTTGACATATTTGTCTTTTACCTTCTCCTTCGTTAATAAAATATTTGAATGTGCAATTGCGGATTTCGGAATCTGATCTCTTGCGCTTAATACTTTCTTTTTTAGATACAGATACCAACCAGTCACGACGGCGCAGTGGATCGAGAGACCAATAATGTTTATTTATACTTTCTCTCCTCTCTTCAGTAATCAAACCACAATCATTGCCACATTTTTTTCCAGAACAAGGATTATTTAATACCCCTTTTTCGGCAACAATATCACCTTTATTTGTCGTATACTCTTTTCCTGAGTTTCTGTTTCGCGATCGCTCTTTTCTTAAATTAGTTTTTTTAATCTTAAGAGCTGAATCTGCGATCAATTCTTCTTGTGTGGGAAGTATGTTGTTTTTGCCTTTCGTGCCCTTTTTCCCCTTTTATTTCTTTTCCTTTTAGTTCCAGGTATTTCCAAATCTTCGTCTGATGTATCTTGCCTATTTGTTAGATCTTGGCCTTCTGACCAATTATCTGAGTCGTATTCGTCAGCGTAAGTAAAAAAATCTTCTTCATCTGACAAATAATCAATATATTTAATATCTTTTTTTGATTTCCTTTTACCTTCATTCCCTTTGATATTATTATTTGCGTTACTGGGACCAGCAGATGTAGATGGTTGGTTTTCTGTTTGATCAATTGTATCTGGTTCGGCAGTTAAAATGGTATTCAAATTATGATCTTCCAATGTTGTTGATTCCAAAGTTGATTCAGGAAAATTTGTTACACCCCTTTCAGGTCTCAAGAAACAACGGTCTCAGGAAACTTTAAAGCATCCAAAGTAGTAATGTTAATGGATTCTTGAGTTGGTATTTCGTGAAGCTGTCTTTCGGTGTCATTAGTAGGCCAACAAATTGTTTCATTGCAGTTTGAATCAACAATGTCAGTCAGATGGCTTCGATTTTCGCATGTACTGTCCTCCGAATTTTTCGAAGGCACCTGTAAAGATTAATCAAATTATAGAATAATAAGTTAGATTTCGTTTTTGAGTATCATATTAGAATAGAATCATTGAGGTGAATAGAATATAAAAATTCTTCATTGATGTCACAACTCACAATACTCTGGACATATAGAAAAATAAACAAAGATTTTTTGATAAATTTCAAAAGGCGGGCTTATTACCTGAGGTAAACTCTTCAAGCCATCTTTGAATATACCAGAAACTACTTACAAATATAATTATGTAAGTACATGTTTTAATCCAATTGAAATAGTAGGTATATAGAAAGAAATTAATAAAAATCAAATTGTGTTGTACATAGTAGACAATGAAAGAAGATAATTATCAGTATCATGGGCCACTAGTCGTATGGAAACTTTATCTAGTCAACACCATTACGATCAACTAAGCATGTACGACTATAAAATCACCAAAACTATGTTTCGTGAAAATAAAAAACAAGGAGCTTATCAAAAATCACCTGTTATTTGATTTCAAGATCGTGTAAAAAGGACATCGAATGACTTGTGTGAAAAATAGTTTAAGAATTGTTACATATTATAGGGAATAAAAAAACTTATCGAATTTCCATCGAAATTCAGTTGTTTCCGACAATTCAAACTACTTCGTATTCCGGCATTTGCTAATGCAAGGTCAATCAATGTAGAAGTACGACGGCGTCTTTCAAGATCCATTATCTTAACTGTAATCAAAATAATGAGGAAGGTAATGTAAAAAAAGCATGAAATAAATTAATTTCATTAATTTTGGCAAAGGTAGGCCAAGTACTTTGATGGAATACTTACTATAGGTAACTAAGTGAAATACGCTCCGAAATTGCGATACAACGAGATGCACAACCATTCCAAGCGACGTCTCAAACTCAACTGTCGTATTTTAAACAACGCATTAGTGATGATTTTAGTACGATCGTTGTTCCTAAGCGCAGATATTATTATTTTTTGTATCCACGTAAAATATCTAAGCGACATTCACAGCACATCATTAGGTGGAGTAAAATTATCTATCCGACATAATTAATAATAAAAGTTATCACGTATAATATCTATGCGACATTTTATACCATCTCACGGTATTGGGAAAATATGTCACAGCACGTTTTTCAAATTTCTCCATTTTAAGGTAAACAACGGAAGCGTCTCGCGCGATGTGCTCTCAAACGCAAACTAACGTAGCGATTGAGCTGAACCTGTGCATACAAGCTCGGTAGGAATGATACTGTAGGACACCGCTCCAAAAGTAGACCTAGTGGCGTCATCTATTGGTCAGGCCGGAAACTTTTCACCCCACCCTCGTACATTATTGTTTATTGATTTAAAAAATGTAATTTATTGTGTATGTTCCTTGACTTATAGGTTGGTTTGCGGCTGACCACCCATGCTGTAGAAACTTCATATTTTCTTAATTTTGTTCCTTTTAGCTTTAATTTGTTACCTCGTATGAACTGAAATTTGCACATGGAAAATTGAATATTACGGATATTCAGCGTAAAGCTTACAGGAAATTTATAATATGATTGTTGTATTGAGGTGCTGCCAGATACAGTTGAAGTACACAGAATTAAAAATATTATATGCCTAGTAGTAAATACAAAGCGCGTCACGCGAAGGTCTTTGTTAACACACATATTATAATATTTGTTAAACTGTGGTGTAGGTTCAACATAATAATCGTCTTTGTTGTATGAAGTATGAAGCTCCTCTCCACACTTTCCGCGTACCTCGTTCCTGCGTGAGCGCACGGAGTAAGCCCGAAAAACGAAGTATGTTCGGGTATGACGTAGCAGAGGGATTTTAAAAATTGTCCTCCTTCTTGATTGTGTATGGGTGAGCTTTAATTCTTGTATGTACAGTCTCTGTTCAATACAATAAAGCTTTTCGCGCATGCGTAGATCGATCTCCAACTAATCGCCTATGGGGACAAGTCACTTTGACCCTATGGAGAATTGACGTCATATAATATAGTGCGGTGATGGTATTGCTTGTTCGATATGGAGCGTTAAAACAATGACAGTATAATATATTTTGTATTGTTTGTGTATTAACACTGTGAAAATTCATACTGTTTTAGTTTACAATTTTGAAGGAATTCAAAAACACTGTTTATTTTCACACAAATATATTTAAAAAGATTACAATCTTTAGAATAAGTTACAAACGCGTTTTCGACCTAGTAGGTCATCAGATGACCTGCTAGGTCGAAAACGCGTTTGTAACTTATTCTAAAGATTGTAATCTTTTTAAATATATTTGTGTGAAAATAAACAGTGTTTTTGAATTCCTTCAAAATTGTAAACTAAAACAGTATAATATTATGAATGGATGAATTATACTCTTGTTTTTTGGAGTTTTGGAGATTTCTCGCCATCACGTCATGTGATATAATTTTTTTTTTCATTAGTTAATCGTTAAACCTAAGTTCAGACGTGTTTAACCGTGGAAGGTTGAAAATTTTGTTCCCTAAAATCGGAATCGGGGTCATTAACCCTTAAACCACTGAAATAGAAATATGAGGAATTTTGTCATCAGAATTTTGGTTCTAGTTTAATCCATGTCTGACAAACATAACTGTGAAGTCCATATCTGAAAAAATATTAACCTGCGAGCGCCAGGTGAAAAAAATGAAAGACCGTCTGTAGACGGTCTTAGTGGGCTAGCTTATAAAAAAATGAAACTATGTGCCACATACTTTGTACACAAAAAATGGTTTTTATTCAATTTTAATGATTAATAAATACATTAATCCTTTACATGATAGTTTTTAAAACAGTTTTTCGCTTTAGAAAAGCACAAGTGGAGGTTACATTTAATACAAAATGTGTGTGTATCTGATTTCTTACAAAATTTGTATGTAAATCCGTTGCTTGTGTAGAAGATGGACGGCCAACTGAGCGTTTTTCAAGAGAAACGCAGAGCTCTTTAGCAATGCTCACACGAAATACCTTCTTCGTCACGTCTTTTATTTTATCCGCACTATCCGCAGTTTTATTATTTTCAGCGTTGAGCCTTCTGTATAAAATGAATGCATTTGTTATAGTCATGTCCAGAAAATGTTAAAAGATCCTTGTTACCATGTCTTGAGTTTTAATTTTTAATCCATTGCGACCCAAATAAGAGTCCATTAAATCCACCCCGCCTATATGCGCATTGTACTCACGGATAATTTGTGGACAGTCAATTTCTTGATATGCACTTTCCTTTTTATTGTATCGAGCTATTTTTGGTGGTTGACTAACTGCGTTATTCCTCTGGAAAGGCTTAGTGCCAACATAAGTTGAGCACAGTCTGACATTCTTCGTATCCTTCCACAAAACTGTGGCGATGTCGACACCGTAAGCCGATCCACCGAATTCTGTTGAATAACCTCGTAGTGCTTCTTTCAATTCTTCACTTTTGTCAGTAGGAAGTTTGCAGTTAGATATACGATTGGCTCTCACAGTGCCAAGACTGTAAATGCCACGGGCTCTAAGATAAACCATAAGTGGCAGAGATGTGTAGAAATTATCAAAGTATAATATATGGTTCACAAAATTTGGCACTGATTGTGACAACCTGATAACAACATTACCTGTTGCTCCAATGTTTGGTGTATCAGGCAAAATAATGTCATCATTTTTGGCTCCAGTATAAATTTCAAAACGGTATGAGTAACCATTGGTGTCACACAAAACAAAGAGCTTTACACCCCATTTATGAGGTTTGTCTGGTAAATACTGGCGTAAGTGATGCACCATTTTAGTTGAACACATTTGTTCATCAATGGATAATCAAGCATTTTTTGGAATTGAATCAAAACGCTCGAGCAAATGTGTCGCAACTTTTCTGATTCGAAAAATGGGATCATATCCTGTATCACCTTTTTTCACCCGCTTTGTTTCGTCGTTGAATGATTTTTTTATTTGTTCAAATCTATTTTTCGGCATACTCTCTGGTATATGTCGAAAACCAAATTCGCTCCAGTAATCTTCAATACTTGGATAACGATAAACTGACATAAAAATCAAGACTCCAATATATCGACGAATTCCATATTTGTCAATTTTGAAGTGTGAGTTCACGTTCTCTGTAATTGCAGCTCGACTCGTTTCCAAACTTATCAACTCAATTAGATCATCGGTAAAAAAATAATTAAAGAAATCCAACGGTGTTTGCAGTTTTTTCACTTCAGATGGTAAATCTGTATTTCCTCTAAATGCAACTTCATTGACGTGCAATTGCATGCACTTTTTACGCCACATAATTTCTTTGAACTCTTTCGAGTCTTTTTCAATATTCACCAAGCAAGTTTCAGTAAATCCACCAGCTGATGGTATAACATGCGGTCCTGAAGCTTCTTCACTTGGCTCTACTTCGGAAAATTTTAGTGTTAATGTCCGATCAGTTTTTAACTCCATGAATTCTTCCTGCTCGTTTATCGGTAAGTGTCCAAGAGAAATGTTATGCGAGAATGGATTCTGTACCCAGTCCATAGGTTGCAGGTCACACTTAGGAAAATAACAGTTCATTTTTTCTGCTTATAGCTCCAAGTGTTACACTATCAAAGCCTGCACTTTTTTTTCTGAATCGGCAGCCATGGCATTTGGAAATATTTCATTACTACCATTGACAGTGTGGCTGTTAATGGTAGTAATGACTTAGCGCGAAAGCTTTCAATTTTGTCCGAAGATGTTAAAATATTAGAATTCCTGCCTTGCATTTTTCTGTTGAGCTCATTTAAATGAGCGAATATGTCCACCAGATACGCAAGTTTTAGTGCCCATTCTTCTTTTTTAAACACAGAAGCAAAATCTGAACCCTGGGCCTCTAAAAGCGACTGGGTCTCAGTTTTTAGCTGGTAAATCCGAGATAGCACTTTCGTACTTCTTCATGCCATCGTACTTCTGTATGAAACAGAAGTGACTGATGATCTGCTCTCATTTCCTGACACATTGCATTAAACAGACGAGAGTTTAGCGGTCGCGGCTTGATGTAATTGACAATTTTAACAACTTCTTGTAGGACAGACAACAATTCATCAGGCAGAGACTTCGCCATCAGTGCTTCCCTGTGTAAAAAACAATGTACATTTTTAATATTAGGGTTTTTTTCAGAAGCCCTGGTTACAAATCTCCTAATTTTTCCCGTCATAGCTGCTGCTCCGTCTGTACAAATCTTATGCAGTTGTGCCATTCCAAATTATGGTCACTGAAGTACTGGTCTGTTACTTTGAATATTTCTTCTCCTGTGGTATAACCAGGTAGTGGCAGAGAAAATAAAAACTACTCTTTCACATCCGTCAGTGTAAATGAAGTATGAAGGCCCATCTTTGAGATTTTCTTCGTGATGCCTACAGCCAAAACCTGAAGCCTTAATGAAGTCATGCTTTGAAAAATGCTCGTTTCCATTTTTAGTTCATTCGAAGTTGCAGTTGACCTTTTGACTACGGTGATATGAGTTTGACAGCTCGAGTGTTAAGAAACGTTCGGGAGGGGGCGTTTACCTGAATGCTTCCAAACGTCTCCGAAAGTTGTCCAAAACCATGCTAAAACCTCAAAAAATATCATAGGTACCAAAATACCTACCTAAATGTCGAGGATTTTGTATTTTTTCATACAGAAAAAGCTACCGGAAATCGGTTTGAACAGGTTTCAGTAAACCAAAAAAAATAATGCAATAATTTCACTAATAAATCACCTTTTTTGTTATTTTGGTTTAGCAGGCTGGTGCAGATTTAAAATGGTTTCTCTAAAATCAAGCACTAAACTGGTACGGCAGAATCTAATGAATCACACTGGTTAAGTATATTGTACAAAAAGTACCCGTTTATAATTTGTTTTTCACAAAAATAATATTTTATAATAATAACTTGCCTGGACTTGCGCGCATCACCATCTGTCACCTCGTGTCTCATCAGTGCTGCCGCTGCGTAAAACCAAAAGTTGACAGATTTTATCAAAAAAAGAGCTCGAAATCTCTAGCAAAATCGATAAAATGGCAACCTTGCTAATCGTATTTTCGACAGCCCGTCACGCAAGTTTGTATCAAACAAAAAGGTCACTAATTTATCATCTTTGAAACATGATGCAAAATGCAAGCTTGCAGCAATATTGCAATAAACTTATTTTTGTCATAATATAATATTAGGATGATATATTTGGTGAGCGCTGTTTTTGTGTGTATCACACCTCAAGAGCCCTCTTGGTCGTCGCTGTAGAAAGCGCCAATTCTAAAGCAAGACCCAGTTGTTGTAAGGTTGGATGGATCATTCAGTACCGGTCTTTGGTAAAGGTTTATGAATTTTTCAACTCAGCGAAGAGCACATTCGAAATATAAATGGTATATTTTTTGTGCTCCGCCGGGATCTGAATCTACAACCTTCCATTTACGAGTCCAAAGTGTTGCCACTACGGACTACGGACCTGTCAAATTTGACATGACAATATAAATTCAAATACAAATCCAACTTGCAGCAAACTGAATTGCTATCTGGGATAGTTCTGTGCTAGCTTCTTTGTATTAAGTAATAAAAAGTCAACTAAAACCTTTCTTCTGGATTTATACTTGGAGTTAGATTTATGTTGGAATTACAATCTTTAACATATTTACAATTAAGTACATATAATTACTTTAGTATATGCAATTAAAATTACTGATGTTCATCCTCAGTCATCATGCAGAGAGCGTGCCTCCTAAAGACGATTGATAATTGTGTAATTGCTCCTATAACAGTTGGTCTAATATCTGAAAAGTTTAATTACTGAAGTAATTATAATTGTAAATTATCCTTGGAGTATTAAGGTGATAAATTTATTTCACCAAAGTATCAATATATTAAAGATTTTAAATTATGATTATGGTTGTTAGACATTTTATAGAATGAAAAAAAACTGATTTTAAAAAACGTTCTTCTCTTTTGTACGGTCAGTAAAATCCGTTTTTTTCCATTCTATAAAATATCAATATATTGTTTGTATAAAAACTTAAATGTACTGATTTGTTATTTTTTCACTGTATGAATTCTAAATAACAGAATTATTAAGGATAAAAGAAAAACAGCTTTGTTTTCCATTACGTGAGTATTTATTTTTATACCACAACCGGTTTCGCAAACATCCATTTGCATCGTCAGGTGGATCAATTAATATTAATTGATCCACCTGACGATGCAAACGGACGTTTGCGAAACCGGTTGTGGTATAAAAATAAATACTCACGTAATCGAAAACAAAGCTGTTTTTCTTTTATCCTTAATGATGAACGATTACAAAGTTAATGCCTCTACAATCAATAAAACAGAATTATTTATTAAAAATTGTTTTATTTATTTAAAAAAATGACACAACAAAGGGTTTTAAAAATACAAACTGGACTATGTTATCTTTGTAATTAAGAGTTGATGGTGATGACTGCTGTCTGAAGGAAGATGGGAAATAGATCTAAGTTACATCAGATGTTGTGGAAGAGCTTTTTTGTAACTTTTACATCAACAATTTACATCAACAATGTTGACCGAGGCACTCTTCAAACTGATTTTCCCAAGACCACGACATGACTCTGGATGAAATGAAAGAAGTATGCAAGGACAGGAAGAGGTGGCGGCTAATCTGCAATGCTGATTTGTAATGTTGGTTTATTAGTTTGCTACATTTTTTGCATAATAAATTTTTGACTTTTTTTGTATAGATTTATTTTTAAGGTTTTGTTGTTTTTTTTTGTAAACTTAAATGTCATTTATTATTCGTATTCCTTGACTTATAGGTTGGTATGAGGCTGACCACCCATACTGTAAAAAATGGTTCACTTTGCCAATGTCACCCCTGTTTCAGGGAATGTCGGCAAGAGTTGCAGGGCTTATGTTCATTTGAGTTTGGATTTTATTTGTAAGTACACAATCAGCATTTGTAAGCGCGAACTACACGTGTTTGTTTGTGGGCATACATCTGAGAGCTTTGAATGAATATATCCTTGCAACTTAGATTATAGATTATAGATAGACGACAGACTTTTAAAGGCTGCTTCTTTTGGAACCATTTTTGAGTTGTATGGATTGAAGCAGCGAAGTTAAATACGAGTCAGTTTATTCAAAGTACAATCACACAACATGTAAGCTCTATTTTAAAAAAAAGACAACAGCATCTTAAATAAATACTAAGTATTAATTAAAATTTTGCACAACTTTGGCTTACAAATAAACTTAATAATACTTGGTTCAACAGAGCTGTGACATTATTTTTGTACAAATTGAATCAACCTTAACTGACATCAAAGGACCTGTGAATGTTGTATACAGGGATGCAGCACAGCTTCTCCAGGTGGCAAACTGGAAGTCGGTGGCTGGAGAAGTTGGAGACACGTGCTATGAGAGATCAAAGCTCTACTTTAGCTTTTGTGCCAGAAAAAAAGCAGCAGATCAAAGCAAAAGTCCGACTGTGAGCGCTCCTTTCCAGTCAATTATAAGCAAAGTAAACTTCAGTTGAAATTATTGGCACTAATCTTAATCCTAGGAAGAAAAACACCAAATGTGCATCCAGCCGTACAGAAATTGTACTCGTATCTTGCTTGAGAATTGTCTTTTTATAAACCATTCTATAATTAAAAACAATTTCCACAAAAACTTATTATATAATATCTGGCACAAGGAATCTGCAAAGTCACAACTCTGTTGATAATTAAAAATATGTAATCTATGTCATGTTATATTTGTACCAAATCGGTTTTATTACATTTGAGCTCTCTTAAAATGGCAAAATTATCCTTAAAGTCACAAACAACTAGTTTTCCCCTAACTAGATGAAGTAAACAATCCCCTAAGACTAAAACAACCTAGTTTTTTTTCTACTCCCATTTGGTTATATACTCGATGCAAAAGTCCAACGGTATCACAATGTCATACATTTCTGCAGCCTGTTGCGAAATGGTCATTACGATAGAGTAATAATTACATAGAGGGAGCCTTTCCAAGTGCCAACAGTAAGCACTTTTTGCTTCGAAGTGCGAACAACGTCTCATTGGTCCAAACCCCATCACGTGATCGCAAACTGACAGGCGCGCGGGGGGGGGCGGTCCCATTTTTTGACAGTTGACTTGTATTTCAATTATCTTAGTAAAAATGATGAATTGTGTTAAAACTTGTAAAAATGACACAAGGAAGCAACCAAAGCAGAATACCAACATTACATTCCACCGGTGAGTACAAAATTTGGCCAAGTCGAACGATTTAAAACGTTGTGTTGCGGGGGTGAAGAGGGAGAGTTACCGCGTCGCCTATACCCGCCTGCCGAACACCGCTCTGCTAGTGATGCGCTTCACGTTTCGTTCATATTACTAAAATTCAATGAGAATGATAACAACTTTGCTAAATTTTACAATTATATGGAATTCCGTCCCCTCCGTATTTTCAAAAAGTGGAATTTTATTTTACTACTTGGGCTCTATGACTGAAACTGGTCACAATTTCATTCCTGACAAGTACAGAAATTTTAAAATGTAATTTGCTGTGTATGTTCCTTGACTTATAGGTTGGTATGCAGCTGACCACCCATGCTGTAGAAAATGGTTCACTTTGCCAATGTCACCCCTGTTTCAGGGAAGGTCGGCAGGAGTTGCAGGGTGTATGTTCATTTGAGATTCGGGTTTTTATATTGTAGGATTACATGCGGCATGTTTAAGCGCGAACTTAAACATGTCTGTTTTGTGAAAATGCATGTTATGTGAATCTCTAATAATACTTATATTTTGCAACTTAGATTAGATTAGATCAAAATACTACATAATTGTGTACTGAAGTATGCTGTTTCATATAAGGCAGGCCTGTCCAACATACAGCCCGCGATGAGATCAATAGATATTGCGCAATAAGTCAAATCTATCTATCAACTATGAGAGGGATCGGCAAAGACTGGCTCGGACGCGATAATTTTCATTGAAAAGAAAACTGGCAAGGGAAAAATGACATCTTATTTTGATTTGAAATTGCATGTCTACCCCCCCTCCCCGTCCGTCGACGCTATTTATGGCCCGCCACGATAATTGGTCGATCGCACAGGGTTTCGTCAGTAAAAAGTAGATCTTGGATCTAATCAAGTTGGCCACCCCGGCTCTATGGTCTTAGCATTTCTTTTTTGAAAGAAACTTTTAATACAAATACATCTCACACAAATATAAAAATATTCCTTTAAATTATTAAAAAATCAGTGTTTTTCACAATCATTTTATCTAAAGATGATCTAAGGATCAACAAGCACAATTCACTTTAGCCGGCGGATGATCCAAGGCTTTGATGTATGTGAATAACACTAAGTCAAAATATTTAAAATCAGTTTAAACCTAAGAGAAATAAGTAACATTTTTAATATTTTGTTTACTTTTCAATAATTCTTAATGAAGTAGATTATAACAAAAACATTTTTTTACAAATTACATACTAAGATAAAAATAAGGCGAGAAACTTAGAAATTAAAAAGATGCAATTAGTCACAAAGGCTGCAATCTAGGATTTCTTTCATGAATAAAGTTAACCTATGGAAATTATGAGAAAATGTTTTTTTATTTTCGTATATTTATTTAATTCTCAGCAAACATCGTAGATTGCCACCTTTGTTTCTATAAACATATTGTAAAACTTTAGTAATGATGCAGTAGCACAGGAATTGTAATGTAAATTGTAAAAACACATTTTTGTCAGTTCACGCTGAAGTTGACTGTATTTGATAATCTAATCTAATCTAATCTAAGTTGCAAGGATATGTTACATTGAAGATTCACATTACATGCATTCTCACAACCAGACACGTACAAGTTCGCGCTTGCACATGCCTCATGTGAACCTACAACATAAAAATCAAATCTCAAATGGACATACACCCTGCAACTCTTGCCGTCCTTCCCTGAGACAGGGGTGACATTGGCAAAGTGAACCATTTTTACAGCATGGGTGGTCAGCCGCATACCAACCTATAAGTCAAGGAACACACACACACGACAAATTACATTTTATACATCATTAAATAATAATATTCAAATACAAAATATCCATTTACAAACAAAAACAAATTCCAATTTAATAAACCCTATTCGCCAACATTACAGATCAACCGCCATTTCTTTCTGTCCTTACATACTTCTTTCATTTCCTCCAGAGTCATAACCTTCTTCATACAAGCTCTTCTTTTATTATGACTCTGGATATTCCATTCATTCGCATAATATTGATAAAATTCATTCGCATAATATTGATAAAATAAATGCATAACTGACATGTCTTAAAGGCTTTGTCAAACAGGACGCCTTCATAGGGCATATCAAGGCGTCAGCGTTAAAACAGTGTAATGTTGCGTACTTTGTACGGTTTTGACACTATTCAGTAGTTTTACCTGGGCACGATGTCCAGTGACTCGGATCAAGATGAGTTTTTGCTGCTATACGCATTAGTAAAATCTTGCCTTTGTGGAAACATTTTTAGAAGCACTGCTCCTTGTGTAATACAAGCACCAGTGTTTTTTAACACATTTAATCAACTTTAAGTAAGCATTTTTATTCCATCCAAACATCCGTCATGAAAGAAATGTATTGAAATACAACGCGACGTCCGTAAGCCGTGTCAGAACGCCGTACTAATCTAATCTAATCTAATCTAAGCTGCAAAGATATATATCATTTAAGATTTATACTAAATGCATTCCCACAAGCAGATATGTATAATTTCGCGCTAACACATGCCGCATGTGGACCTACAATATAAAAACCCAATCTCAAATGAACATAAGCCTTGCAACTCTTGCCGTCCTTCCCTGAAACAGGGGTGACATTGGCAAAGTGAACCAATTTTTATATTATGGGTGGTCAGCCGCATAACAACCTATAAGTCAAGGAACTGATGGCGCATTTTCTTTATTTGGCAGATGTAGTCTGCAGACATGGTCAGCACTACATATCACAGCACTGCAGCGTGGCGCTAGACCTTTTAGCGCCTTGACGCGCGCTTACAACACTTCTTGTTTGGCCAAGTCTTTCATATGAATCTTGAATCTTAAAATATCTTGACAAGATTATAGGTTTGAAAAATTTACTAAATTGCTGTTGTTGATTCTACAAGAGTAATTAATAAAGCTTGCATATCAGTTAAGGTAGACCATAAAGTTGGGGTCCTGTGTGTAGCCGGCTGCAAAAGCTCTGCCCTGCGGGGTAGGGGAGCTGAAGGCGATCTCGCTGGCGGCCAGGACGTGGCCGAAGCAGAAGTTGGCACGCATGCAGTTCACCAGGCTGGTGGCCACGCCGCGACGCTGGTAGCTCTTGTGAGTCCATATGCGAGACACCCCACACCTGGAAACATAACATATATGGTTTAACAGATTCAGTGCTCAGACCGCACCTAGCGCGTTTATACAACATCTCTCTTGGTGTATTGTACCTACATAGATTGTATTGTAAATATAATATTGCAATGATGACTATATAGATACATATTATATAAGTGTCCTGTGTCACTTGTACGGCGGACACGAAGTAAAGAGCGCATTAATAAACCATTTAATTATTAAAACTATTTTATTAATTATTAACTAAAATAAACACTAACAAAATATAATACACTTGGTGCGCACACCGCTCCGGGCGCGTTTATACAACATCTCTCTTGGTGCGCACACTGCTCCAAGCGCGTTTATACAACATCTCTCTTGGTGCGCACACCGCTCCGGGTGCGTTTATACAACATCTCTCTTGGTGCGCACACCGCTCCGGGCGCGTTCATACAACATCTCTCTTGGTGCGCACACCGCTCCAGGCGCGTTTATACAACATTTCTCTTGGTGCGCACACCGCTCCGGGCGCGTTTATACAACATCTCTCTTGGTGCGCACACCGCTCCGGGCGCGTTCATACAACATCTCTCTTGGTGCGCACACCGCTCCAGGCGCGTTTATACAACATTTCTCTTGGTGCGCACACCGCTCCGGGCGCGTTTATACAACATCTCTCTTGGTTTGCTCCGACACTTGTATGGCACATTATTTTCATAGCACTGCTGGAAAGTTTAATATTCCGAGTCAGCACATCACACGTTTAATAATAAAGAGAAATAACTCAAAAATTGAGAATATCGAGATTTTGTAGTAAAACGCAAGAACAATGCGAGAAGAATAGGTAGAATGCGACAGCCGTTCAATTTGGACGAATATGACCGAGAGAAAACATCCGCCGCCTTTTTCATCCCATACAAGTTGTACTGGTTGTCTGAACTTCAAACGTAATTTCCCAACATTCTTATCTTTTGAGTTATTGCTCTTTATTATTAAACGTGCGACATGATAAATCATCAGTATATGTTCAAATGTCAATTTTTATGGTAGTTTCGCGATGTTTTAAATTTTCGACTTACATAGTCCATTATGAAAGTAATGAACATGATTTTATTGATACAAGGATCTGCAAATGCGCAAGGTCTGTGTGAAGTTGGTGCCGAAAGTGTTGACGCACGACCAGGCTCCTCCATGACAATGCCTCCAGCCACACGGCCTTCATCATCACCAAATTTCTGACCCGGAGCAACACTCCGGTGGTCCTGCAGCCCCCTTACAGTCCCGAGTTGGCTCCGAGTGATATTTTTTGTTTCCCCGACTGAAGAGAGAACTGAAAAGTAAGCATTGGGAGTCCCTGAAAACAGTCTAAAATCATGTCACAACGTTCTTAAGAGACATTCCCGTCGAGGAGTTCCAGGGTGCCTTCCAGGCATGGCAGACACGTCTCTGCAAATGTATTAATGCGGGAGGAGAGTATTTTGAAGAATATTAAGAATTTGTACCGTTACAATGAATAAATCTATTTTCCCTGAAAATGCTCATTACTTTCATAATAGACCCTGTATAAAGCGACATTTCAACTTTCAATTTTGTGTCATCCGTATGGTTTTTGAGTTTTGAAAAATACGATTTTTTCAGAAATTCCATACTGTTAATAATATTTTATGCGCAGTGAACGTTTTAAGACGTCTCAAGACTCACCTCTTCGTCCAACATAATATGAACAAGCACCTTTGCAATGACACACTGTCACAAATGGCGCTATATACATTTTGTACTTCCATCATCATTGTTATCGTCAAGAAAATAATATCAATCCCATATATATTTTTTATGGTTTGTGTATTAACACTGAAAATTCATATTTTTTTATTGTTATTCAATTAAATAACACTTTTTAAGTTTCAAAACACTGTTTTTATTTCCATAATATATTTAAAATTATCAATTTTTAAATATTTTGAATATTACAAACGTTTTCGACCAATATACGACCTGAAGATGACTATATTGGTCGAAAACGTTTGTAATATTCACAATATTTAAAAATTGATAATTTTAAATATATTAGAGATTTGTGGAAATAAAAACAGTGTTTTGAAACTTAAAAAGTGTTATTTAATTGAATAACAATCAATCCCATATTATTAGCAACCTGTGTAACTCTAGTGTAAGAAACTCTCTCCTCTGTCAACAACTGAGTGTTCATCTTTCTACCTCGGCTTCAACATCCAAACCCAGTGGAGTGATCCTGAACACTTCCGGCCACATATTTATCAATTATTAAGGCTTTTGTAATGTGACACCACAAGAGGCCATACTTTCCTTGGACAGACAGTCAACAACACAACTTCCCAGAGCCAAAATTCATACGGAGTTGTTGACCAACGTTAAAGCCAAGAGGGTGGCCTATTTTGGGCATATACCAAGAGAGAAAAATGCATTGCTGCACATGATCCTTACAGGAAAGATAGAGGGTCGACAAGGTGTCAGGAGGCAACAACAAGCAACAGGACCTCAACACTTTGACCAGCCGCATCATGCCGCAGCCAAATAGAGTTTCCAAGGAGAACATCAAGACGGTCGTGGGAGATCGAGCCTTGAAGGTGGCTGCTCCAACAGTATGGAACGGCCTACCAGATAAACTTCGTAATATGGAGCTAGAGAGCTCATTCAGAAGCGGACCAAAAACCCACCTGTTTGCACTCATATATATGAGCATTCACCTTTGGGATGATCAAGAGTCATGAAAAGGCGCTATACAAAGCTTAAATTTATTATTATTATAAGGAGGTAAATAATTTCCTGGCTTAGTAACATCAAAGACTTCCCGGTACTATGGAGGAACTGTTTAGAGCTGCCTAGGATCGAGAAACATACTCTAGTGCAGCGTTTTTCAACCTGTGGGTCGTGACCCCCTGGGGGGTCGCGGAGCCTCTGTAGGGGGGTCGCGAGGGGTCGAGAAAACTTCAGTTTTTTTATACAACATCTAATTTGTGAGACTTAAATAAAAAGTCGATAAGAGTTAAAATTATTATGTATATTAAATTAAATATATTAAAAAAAGGGTTGGGGGGTCGCGATATATTTTTTGATACTAGGGGGGTCGTGTCATGAAAAAGGTTGAAAAACACTGCTCTAGTGTAATAGTGAAAGTAGGGGAGACCTGAAAGGACACTTGAAGGAGAAAAAGATTGCGACTTACAGCACAGGGTAAGTTTCTGTGGAGCAGCAGTCCAGGGTTTCTGAGGACAGCAGCTTGTGAGCTTCCTTCAGGGGCTCGGCCACCAAGCATCCTATAATCTGCTTGTTCTCCACATACAGGTATACCTAGAATAACAACAGTATTGAAATACAAAAGTTAAAATATAACATTCAATAAATTTGCAAAAATATTGATCGCTAGTGGAATATGTAGATAAAGAGGTTTCTCAAATAAGACATAAAAGACTGCCCAATTTTCTTTAAATGTGGGCACTTCAACAACCTATGAATGCGAGCCGTATCGCTCCAAATTAAGCCTTGATTAACGGTGCGGATTTCTGACACCTTTGGTGGGCCCCTGCTCTCGGCATGGAATGCAAGCATTCTACCGTGTAGCTTAGTAGGATGAACAGATGAACCTGATATCAAAGAAGAACTGATTTTTTTTTGATTTTTTGATTCTTTGTTGATTTTCCCAAAATGAACAGCCCATTTGATGCATTATGGGATGGTAAGAATGTGCTGACCTTGTAGGCCCTGTCGGGGTACAGGGTGGTACTGAGCCCCAGCTGAGGATGCACCACCCGCTGCAGCAGCTCCCTGACCCTCAGCCAGTGGGCGGCAGGGTCTCCCGGGGACACCACCAGCGCCCTTCCTGAGCCCCAGCGACCACACAGCTTCTCGTTTTTCCAGCCCTGCAAACAATGCATTCATCAGGATCATGCTCTACCAACACATAATGAACTCGGCACAATGGGGGAAAAAATTATGTCACTCAGCCTGAGCTTGGCTAGTAGTTTCAAATCTGACAACCGCTCTCCTGGCGCTGTGATTTATCTCAGGGATGTTATGGATATCCTTATACGTATCCAAAACTATCAGATATCCAAAATAAAAAAATACCCGTATCCGTAACCGAAACTGAAATAAAAGTTTTGGATAATGGTGGAATCTAAATGAAACATGTTTTGACAAGTTTTCGCCGGTCGGCTTTCAACAAACAAGTAAAAACTAAAAACTATAGGTACTAAAACACGTGTTACGCAGTGTCAAAAACGTAGTTTAAAAAATAATTCCGTAAATTATCTCTGTCTGGATCTTCTCTGTGAGTGGTCCTTATGCCAATTGATGCAAAAGCGAGATAAAACTATAATGAACTGACATCCGTAATTGAAACTATCCGAAACTAGCGGATATCCAAAATAATTCAATATTCTTATCCATATCCGTAACAGAAATAATGCAATTGCATTTTCCATATACATATCCAAAACTTCATATCCATAACATCCCTAATCTATACAAAGCCATTTGACAATGATAGTCCATTTGAGGTTATAAAGTTTTGTTGTCTTTTTAATGCAAAATAAGATGATTACACCTACTAAATAAGATGATTACACCTACTAAATAAGATGATTACACCTACTAAATAAGATGATTACACCTACTAAATAAGATGATTACACCTACTAAATAAGATGATTACACCTACTAAATAAGATGATTACACCTACTAAATAAGATGATTACACCTACTAAATAAGATGATTACACCTACTAAATAAGATGATTACACCTACTAAATAAGATGATTACACCTACTAAATAAGATGATTACACCTACTAAATAAGATGATTACACCTACTAAATTAGTGTTAAATCTGACAAATAATTCAACAAGTATGCAACTTTACTTGGCTAACATACATGTAGATCATTTATACAATAATTCAACTTACGGCTTGAATTTGACTTATATCTGAGTACGTTAAAATATGTAAGAGATTTATAAATTATTGGAATAGTAATGCCATGAAAATAGTAGTTTTTGAGAATGAATATCTTATTTAAGGGTGTATTGCCACCTTCAAGGTAAAGCTGAATAAGTGCTGTTCACCCAGAGGAGAAATGAGGTCAGGACATTTTAGATTTTTTAGGATTTAGGTTTTTTTTTTTCTCAAAACGTCATCTTGTACAGGACTGCCGTCCTTAGCAACCAATAAAAAAATATTTGTAAGTCTTTTCCCTAGCAAATCTGGCCGGGTGATGACCCATTGTGGATAAAACATTTAATAAGTGAAATGTCTCATAGTAAGTGAACTAATTAAAGGAAGTTCTCATGAAAAACTTCGTAACTACAGGATTTTCACACTTTTTTAGTGTTTTTTCTCATAAAAAATAGTATGCATTTATGAGAAACCCATGTTAGCTTAATATATCACTTATTAAGTTTAACCTTGAAGGTTTCCATAAGTTTACTTCTTTAATGATGTTTTAAATAGAATATTGCATGGTTCGTTCTTTCTTTGATGCATTTTTACACGACTCAATGTTGTAAAATAAAAAAATCCTTGATTTTCAACAATAGCATATTTTATTCCCTCTATGTGATTTCCTTTGTCGGCTTTAGCTGAGTCTCTTGACTGTATCCGACAGTGCCACCTCCTGATAAGCGAACAGAAGAAGGTGATCATGCTTACATGGAACTTGAGGACATCCAGGCCCAGGTGGTGAATAAGATGAGCGTTCTCATCTTCAGCATCGCCAGGCTGCAAAACAACAATCTGCCATTACTTATGGAACCATTGACTTATCGTCCCCACAGTGCTTGTTTGGCTCATCAACCATTTGATAATCACAATTTAAATCTCCCTTTAAAGAAAATTCTAGAATTATATCCTTAGAATAAAATCCAGCTAAAAATGGTATTCCGCATAAAGCAAAATTTGCAATTAAAAAACAAAAACAAAAGAAAGTGCCTGATTAAAGGATTATTGTGATACAATAACATTCTACACAATCTGAGCTAAGAAAATAACATAAAACTAGATAATGTGAGAGTTGTTTTACATATTTTTTAAATAATCTCCAGTTTCCATAAGACACATAGGTCCAGTACGCATACAAACATTGCTCATGTGAAATTACCTCTGATGGACATAAGACAAACAAGCACTAAGGGGATGTAATGATATCTGTGGACTAGAAACTATTTTAACAAATATAGACACTTTATTTGTTTCAACTTACTTAAGCCCCCGAGATGAAATCAATCTAATTTCAATAATTTTCCATTTTCAAAAGTAGTTCTACCGTTCCTTCTTCCCAAATGACATAGGACTCAACTGGTCCTAGTGTAGGGTTACAGTATTTAACAAAACATTGAATAATGAAACATACCATGTACCTGATATATTACTCCACATTCGTTGCACTGTTTAGCTCCCAGAGACTTCTGCCCTGCATCAATCAAATACTGGTCATCTCCCGTAGACTTCCACTTCTTCACTCCACTTCTAGTCGGGGTCCTCTGCCTGTCTGACTCCTCGCTCAAGTTGGGTCGGTGATCTTTGTTAAACAAGGGGAACAGCTTCCTGGGACTGCGTCCTTCTTTTTTCAACCCAGGGAACGGACTTGAAATGCTAGGTGAATTATTTGCTGTTGAAGCACCTGTCAAAGTACCGTTCAGATATGCACTCGAAGGACTGGATTCTATGATTTCCCTTTTCATCATTGGACTAACGTTTGAATTGGCAAGTATATTTGTGTTTCCAAAGCTTCTGGTTGATTCCTTCGCGATGCCAGTCTTTGAATCAATGAGATTCCTAACTATAGGCATGTTTGCATCATTTGTTTGTGGATTTTCACACATTGCAACGTTGCTATCAATACTTTCTTGATTGATGTTCTCAACTGGCAATACCTGTGTGTTGATGGGGCTGACCAATAAGTTGTCAGGGTTGATGTTGTTAAGCCTTGCCATTGAGTTGATGGTTTTGTCCAGTTCTTGAATTTCAGACTCTATCCTTTCGAGATCGACATTGTCTAAGGCACCATCATCTGAAAATTGAAAAAAAATAATGTTCAGTTAAAGCTGGAGGTACGGTCAATAGACATATTTACAAATCATATTTTTCTTAAAAAACAAAGAATATTGGTGATATATTAGAAAAATTAGTAAAGGAAAGACGTTAGCAATTAAGTTATAATAGTAAAGATAATCTACAATTGAGTAAAAAGTTACATGCAGAATCAATGAGTTAAGAATCACATGGAGTGTGCATTTCATACAAATGTTGACTATAAGAAGATTTTATTACATTATTGTTTATTTTTGTTTTTTATATTGTTTGCTAAAAAATATGTATGTATTGAACTACCATATGAAGCTAATACAAGTTTGTACAAACCCATCATCTCGGAATCATCAACCAGGATATATCCACCATCAACTGGCATAAACTGCAATCCTGCACTGTTGGTCGGAACAGAATAATCTTCACTTGACGAGGAAGAGCATCCTTGGTCCATCTCCACACACGAAACAGACCCCGAGCTCCAAGAAGCCGGCACAATGCTGGACAAAATCCCACTGGCCTGCGAGGACTGTGTCAAAGAATCAAACGCAGAATCTGAATTCATAACTGAACTGGCGTTACCTAAATCTGTTTGATGCACTTGTGCCACAACAGTTTGAGAAGGTTTGGCAAACTGCGGTTCGCTTTCAGGGACGTCTTCTTCGTCCCATTGATTAAGAAGCGCATCTATCGTAGATTTTCCCTCATTGACCATTTCATCGTCGCTGTCATCATTATCTAACAAGTCTGAAGTGTCAAACTGCACAATACTTTGGATCATAGACAGCTGTTTGTGTACAACGACTGGATCCAGTTCTTTATTTTTCTTTTCCGGAAGACTCATCTTCCCGTCCTTCATCTGTAGTTTCACATTGTTGGAAAGCTTTACAGTTGCGTCGCTCCTGCTGGATTTAAAGAATTTGTTGTTCTTTAAAGTGCTGTCATCTTTTTCTACTTTTGTAGACACATTGTTGTATTGAGTTTCTCGACCAAAATTGATGATACTTTCATTAAAATGCGGAGCACTTGAATGGTTTAGGACTGTGTTTAACGAAGACTCTAGTCCAAATCCTTTCAATATGGAATCTACTTTAGATAGCTGACTCTGTGATATGCCTGTTCCATTTGCGATTTCCGCATTAGTTACCGTCTTCACCGGTGCATTTTTGAGTTCAGTTTTGACAGTGCTAGTTTTGGTTCCCATAAACTCATTAATGTATTCATTTAAAGGCGAGTTTTCAATGATATTCAATGCTAGATTTAACGCATCTAACTTGGTTAGTGTTGTTGGATGTTTACTGAGTTTGGGTCTCCTTATTGCGTGGTGAACCCCTTGATTAATCTGACCAAAAAGCTTCTTTTTGTCTGCAGGCTTTCTGCGTTTATAATTATGCCTCGACGCAGACTGTGACAATGGATGAAACTTGCTTTCAGACATAAAACTAGCGTTCAAATCCACGTTGAGCGTTTTGGGATAAAACGACTTCACTGGAACTAAAATCTTGAGATTATCTTGAGGATTGTTGAACAAGGATAATCTAGCTTTGGGTATTGTCATATTATCAATTCTAGGATATTTATTTCGGCTTCCCCCAGGGCTTGATACATTCGCAGATCTTTTAACCGCCATAGCCGGATTAGGACTATTAGAAGATGATCCTTGGACTATAATTGATCTTCTGTGATTCCGCGGCGGAGGTGACTCATCGGCAATTGTTATTCCATCATTTGGAGTCTTTAAAATACAACTCGGTGAATTAAAATTAAAATTCTCTTTATCCGAATGTTTCATCTTGATTGGCGACAATAATTTTGACTGTTTACGGTTAAAAACATTATTAAGGCTCTTTCGTGACTTCCTTGTCATGCTTCGTGTATTGTGGAATGTTTCTGAAGAATCAGAGTCGTTTCCGAAGGTCAGATCTTGCAGGGAGCTGCTGCAGCTATCTGCGTCAGCTGCCAGGGTCTCTGGGCAGCTCCTGCGATGGGCAGGATGTCGGCGATGGTGGGAGAAGGCCATCGGAGACTGGATGATCTCTTTGGCTGTCAGTTTAGTGGAGCGCTTGAGAGATTCCTGGCATTTCTTTCTGTCACTGATACGAGCTGAACGCCCTGAAAACAATTATGAAAAAAAGTGTTACAGATTTGTACAGCATAAACGTACAAGGATGGAGGAGAGATGCTACACAACTTCTCCAGGTGGCAAGCTGGAGGACGTATGAAGAGTTGGGAGGCCCAGCATTGTGAAATGAGAGGAAATAACAATGCTCAAATGTTATACTGTCAGTGACACTAGCTCTAGGAGAGGAATAGGCGGGCAATCAACCAAAACTGACAGTTTTTACACCTGTGTGTGTACATCCACTTCATAACAAACCAGGAATTCAAGGAATCTGAAAAGTCCGATCAATAGCTCTGTTGGTAAAATACTTCAACGCCATGTCGAGGTCTATGGTTCAATCCCTACCGAGGGTGTCAGAAATAATTTCCTTTTTGGTGTTCATATCATACCTAAAACCCACCCCCATTGAGACCTGGGAAACCCCCACTTTAATAAAAGTGGTTGGGGTAAGGCTCACCCCCTTACCTGTATAAGCCCAATCCTGACATAAGAGTGGAGACAAGAACAGACATTTCACGCACCAAGAACCTACTCAGAACATCGGAGATGATAACACTAAGAGAGTGATCAAGGAATAAGGAAACCAAAGGCATGTGCGACACTGAGGACATCTTCAGATGCAGTGTGAAGAGGAGATGGTTCTAGAAGGGCAAAATAGACCGCACGAGAGAAAGTAGGATAACTCAAATCATTGCACTTGAAATACCAGACAGCCAGCGTTCCAGGCCGACCAACCAAAAGATAGAAACAGCTGGTTTTCTGCATCAGAGGAAGGAGTTCCAAAATCTGTACCTTAGAGCATAAAGAACGGAAGTCCACTTTTTGCGTTTTTGAGTTAATGATGCAGAATTTCTTATAATTAGCAGTTCTATAAGTGGTAAAAATATTGGAGTCCTAAGTCACATAATTACTGAGATATCAAGTGTAATTAATATTGGATGCCCAATAAAGTGCGAGCATAAACCACGGAAGTCCCACATACGTTGTTCATGCTCTAAGCCGGAACAAATTGCTTCACATTTTTACTGGTGTACGGAGTCAATTTTTGATATTTTCTTCAATGAAAGTCTATGAAAGTCTACAAAAACTCATTCCTTACGGTGTTATTCTTAGACATTTTCGTCGCCCGTTGAGCCCACGTTTTGCTTAATTTTGATCCTTGAACATTTCTGAAGTAGTTAGGCTTGCGTCTCGAGCTCAATGCCCGCCCAAATCTAACCTCCATATGTATGCGAACTTAGGCGGACACAAATCCGCCTCGGAGACAGTTTTACATGGCGGTCGATTTTGACAACTGCCGTATTTAATATTAAATCGTAAATATTTGCTTTATTACTGTTTTGTTTTGCGATTTGTTTTTGTCATTTTGGTCAAATTGACAGAATTCAGCACCTTTTGGCTAATCAATCGCTTTGTAGCGCACAAAGCACAAAAAAATAAGAAGCAAAAGAAATCATTTGAAAGATTGAATCACGGCTCGCGGCAAATTTCTTAATATGACACGTTTTACAAAACTGAAGTTAAGCAGATAGTTTAAAATAAGTGGAGAGGATATTCAACACTCTACGAACACATGAGACAAAATAAAATTATTTTTTCTTAAACGTAGTTTAATTTTCACAATAATATTTTATATTATTGTGAAATTTAAAGAAATTAAATTAAAATAAATAAAAATTAAACTACGTTTAAGAAAAAATAATTTTATTTTAAATAAAATGAATTTTCACTGTGTGAATACACAAACCCTCCAAAACATATGAGACAGATTTTTCCTTCTGAAATAAAATTTTTAGAAGCATTTCGGCCGACATCTGATTTGTTTACAAACAAAACGCTCAGCCGTCCGCCATTGTGACGTCAGCGATGAGACATGCCGCGGCCATATTTGTGTGGTCGTCCCTAAAACATATTCCCCACATTTGGTTTATTTTTCCCGATCCACAAAAAATATACGGATTCATTAGGCTAATCAATTGTTTTCAAAGTTGTTTTAATTATAAATTGCATAACAAATTTATAAATTTATTATTTGCTTTTATTTTTCATCTTTTTGTTTGTTATTGTCAATGGTTATTGTTTTAATAATTATTTAAATACGACTGAAAATTCCCTATTTTTTAAATAATATTTATACAGTGACATCTCTAGAATAGTTTTTTTTTTAAATACGACATTGAACGGACGTAATTTCAGCCGTCCAAAATTGGTCGCAAGCTCAACTGTTCCTAGGTTATATAATGAACGAGAATCAATATTTCAAATTAGGTCTAGTCCGGCTTTGTACCCAGACTAAGTAGTCGCCAGATAAGCCGATGGCGAAATATGACAAGTAAGAATAACACCGTTCGTTTTAAATAAACTAGATGTAAAAAAAACTTTTTTTTCTGGAAAAAACGTTAATTTTACTCTTTTCAAAAAATATATTTCTTACATTGCTTGTCATTGCTGCTGCGAAAACGTTTGAGCTTAAGCAAAAAGTGAACTCAAACTTTTTTCCAATATGAAGATATTTATTTAATCTAATGCAATCTAAGTTGCAAAGATATGTTACATTGGAGATTCACATTACATGCATTCCCACAACCAGACACATACAAGTTCGCGCTTGCACATGCCTCATGTGAACCTACAACATAAAAACCAAATCTCAAATGGACATACACCCTGCAACTCTTGCCGTCCTTCCCTGAAACAGGGGTGACATTGGCAAAGTGAACCATTTTAAAGCATGTGTGGTCAGCTGCATACCAACCTATAAGTCAAGGAACATACACGACAAATTCCTTTTTTTAAATCAATAAATAATAATATCTATGGACATCCAAACTAAAACAGAAAACAAATTCCAATTTAACCCTTTGGCTGCGGCTGGCATGCATAGATGTCATGACGTAACTTGCATACAGTGCGGCTGGCATCTATGCATGTCATCGAAGTTTAAAGCTTCCCCTGACATCGGTGTTCAAATTTTTCAAACTTTTTTGTTGCTTACATTATAGGTACACTAATATAAACTCATATTATACATATTTTGAAAATATTCTTTCTCAAATATTTCGTCAGAACAGATCGATCTCTCGTCCCGCGCGTGTGTACCAATGTTTATAAACAAAATCCAGGCAAGTATACTATATTCAGATAGATATAACTGTTTACGTTTTTTGTTTTTTTGTAAAATAACTAATACATTTTTCTCTTTAGTGACGAGTATTTAAGTGAGTAAAAAAATTGTTTAAAACCTAATGGATATAAAATCTAGTTATGGAATGTGCGTATAATATATTTTTTTAAGTAGTATTGTTGTGATTTACTTGTTTTTATATAAAACAACAAGTGAAAACATGTGTTGAAAGTTTGTGATTTGTGTTCCTGGATAACTAATGAAGATACTTTTTCATAAATTTTGAAGTTTCATCAAGTAATTAAGGTAGGAAATCAATTTATGTGTAAAAAAATAACCTCAAAAAAGTATTCCGTTCTGGCGGTGCGTATGTAGCAAATAAATTCCGAATCGAAACGGTTAATAAACCCTAGCCGCCAACATTACAGATCAACCGCCATCTATTTCTGTCCTTACAACTTCTTTCATTTCCTCCAGAGTCAGAACCTTTTTCATACAGGTTCTTCTTTTATTATGACTGGATATTCCATTCATTCGCAATTTCGGATATTTGGTCCATCCATACCTTTATCGGTCTTCCTCTACCACGACATCTATCTATTCTTGCAACGTATACTTTCTTCGTCAGTCTTTTTCATTCTCTCCATATGCCCAAACCATCTTAACAAACTTCTTTTAATCTTCACTTTCACACTTTCTCTTGCACCACATTCTTCTCTTACAAAATCATTCCTCACCCTATCACTCCGTTTTTTCCCAATCATACTTCTTTTTGTTTTTTTTTTATTTGATTTTTTTATTTCTGTATTAAATCAGTAAAGCCCTATTTTGGATAAATTAAGAAAGATTATTCATTTTAATTCATTGAAAATTAATTTTATTAAAAAAAAAAGCTTTGTTAAGGTCCGCTTACAGATAAATATTAATAAAAAAATATATAGTTACTAAGCATTTGTATTCATTACAAAATTAAAAAACATTTAGAAGTAATAAAGAAATTGATACTCCGCAAGCTAAGTGAAACGTATGAATAAGATGGACTTCCGTTATTTATGCTCTAAGCATTTTTGTATCCGACAGCATACAAACTGAGAGGATAAACGACGGAAGTCCTTTTTATATGTACTTTAAAATAGAAAACAGTAAAATAAAATCCACATTAAATAAATATTGATAAAAGATGAGACACCGCCTTTACAGATCAAAAATATCTCGTTTAGTTTAGAAGTTATGGTGGTTTAAAGTGCACATTTTCACTAAAACTCGTCTCCTGCACATTTTACTAAATGTGACTACCGTTGTTTATGCTCTAAGGCAGCGGTTTCCAAACTGGGGGGCGCGAGCTATGGCTAGGGGGGGCGCCAAAAATGTGTCTATAGTAGTATTAGTATGAATATTAAAAAATAAACGTAGAAAGGGAGGCGCGAAAAAGTATAAAACATACAAAGGGAGGCGCGAAAAAGTATAAAACATACAAAAGGAGGCGCGAAAAAAAAAATCTTTTTAGGGAGGCATGGTAGCATAAAGTTTGGAAACCGCTGCTCTAAGGTAGAGAAATTATTAGGTACATAGATTGAAAATCTTCTTCAAAATGAACAAAAAGAAGACATAGATAAATGAATGTTACATAGATAAATGAATGTTGAAATTACCAGTCCGTAGTCTAGAGGTTAACACTTCTGACTCGTAAATGGAAGGTTGTGGGTTTGAATCCCGGCGGAGCACAAAAAATATACCATTTACATTTTTAATAATTGTGCTTATGCTAATTCATATACCTTTACCAAAGACCGGTCACTAAAGGTCCATCCAGCTTTACAGCAACTGGGTCTTGCTTGAGAATTGGCGCTTTCTACAGCGACGACCAAGTTTGCAGAGGGCTCTTGAGGTGTGATTCACACAAAAATAGGGATCACCAAATAAATCATCCTTTTATTTTTTTAATGTTGACTTACTCCATGGGTGCACTCCGTCGCTCTCATCATCTGAGGTGTCCAGCGCGCTGAGCCCTGCAATGTCAGCGTCAGACTGCGGGCTGGCCGAGGCGCTGCTGGTGGCCGCGCTGCGCCTCCTGCCGCTGCCTGCCACTGCTGCTGCTGCTGCGCCAGGGAACAGGGCGCGCTTGCGCTCCGACATGCGCGGTGTGTGCGGCATGCGCACGCTGCTTCGGGGCGTTATGTGCGACATGACGCAACTGCAATGCAAACATTATGAATGTAACTCTTTACCTGTGTAATTGGACATAGCATGTATTTTTTAAATTTATTCCGGTTGATAGCTCAGTCGGTAGAGTGCTTGCAAGTCCGGTCAATAGGACAGTAGCTAAATACTTGCATTCCAATGCCACTACAGGTGACAGAATTGATTTTCCGTTTCGGTGTTAATATCAATCCTAAAATAAAATAGTAACTTCTTGCCACATTTTCTCCGAAGGAGTCATGTGTCAGGCATGTGTCAAGTGGAACCTATTTAATTCTACAGGTAAGGGGGCCAGCCTTACGCCAAACACTTAAGTTGAAGTGGGGGTTTCCCAGCTCCCGAGGGGGCTGGTACTCATTTCTTGTGAAGGCTAAGAAAACCGATATTTTTATTTTGGATTCGAAATAAACACCGAAACGGAAAATCATTTCTGACATCTTCGGTGGGCTGTGAGCCCGTGCTCTTGGCATAGAATGCAAGCAATCTACCAACTGAGCTATCAACCGGATTGCTAGAGAAGTAGTCCGTAGTCCCATACAAGTGCGACCCAAGAAAAAAGTTCTAAATATTTACGGAGTCTTTCCTGTGTAGGTACCCAAACAAATATTTCAATAGACTACATCTGAGAGCTTTAAATGAATATATCCTTGCAAGTTAGATTATAGATTATGGCACCACGTGCAAACAATTTTTAAGTTAATAATTGCAAAATGCATATAAACAAATATTTAAATGCGTTTTTGTCTGTTCATTTGAAGGTAAACATAAAAACTTCCGACGTTAAGTAAATCGTTAGCAGCTGAATGGCGCCTTCCGTTAACAATAACGAACTCATGTTTTACATCAAAATATCAAAGATTTTTTTGTTTTCATCCCTTCTCAGAACTATCAGTTAACTATTGATTGAAAAATTATAAATAAATAACGAAATAGAAGTACATTAAGAAGTGATGTTGAGTTCTAACAATTTAGGCGGTTAAACAACAAGTCATTTGGTATTGACATTTCTACTTGTTTTTGTGGAAATTTTAAGGATGGAGTGTGTTAAATATATCATTGAAACAATAACTCTCGTTTAATTACCGTAATCTGATGGTTGATTGACGAGTTTTATGTTATAAAACACATGAAAACACAGACGGCCGTGATCCGTGACGACCCCACACAAACTTGCGATACAGCTTTACCGCGTAAAACAGCTGTCAAAACTTGACAACAACTTTCTATTGGTCGGTTCAAGCGCGCTCGTTCTTTGTGCTCTATGACAGTTCAAATAAAAATATAAATAATACAACCTATGAATACAACGTTCCCTTTTCAAATTTTCATATTGAGGTCTGCACATAAAAAAACCTCAAAAAAAAATTGCGTCACACGACCGGGTTGCTAGGGTAACGTAGATAAGCTACACGTCATCTTATTGCGTTGCTCTCGAAGAACTAAAGGGTCGTAGGTATATATATGCGATAATATGTGTAGTGTATAATTTATTTATTTTCACAAGCAACGGGGTCGGTCTTATACTAATTTATTTGCCCGCCACGACCACCTATTATCCAGTAGCCGCGAAAATGCATCAAATCCCGCGTCTGGTCTAGAGTCTAGAGGTGCAGGTTTATTCTAAATCTACCCGGAGGCAGTCCCCTGACTTTTCATTTTTACCTCACAAAAAGCAGTTTGAGTCCATGAAGGTCAAGTTTCATTTTTGATGGTAACCATTGTGGCAAGAGTGTTTCATTCATTCCAGCACTCCTGGAAATTCCTTATTTCTTTATACGAAACATTGCCCTTGACTTAAAGGTTGGTATGAGGGTGACCACTCATACTGTAAAAAATGATTCACGCCAACATCACTCCTGTTTCAGGGAAAAACGCAACTAAGCTACACATATAGTGTAATTTCTTGCCTGCGCTACCCCCGAAGGGTTCGCATGTGGCGATTCGGGACCTATTTATTTTTACGGGTAAGGGAGCCGGCCTCACACCAACCGCTTTTAGTTGAAGTGGGGGTTTCCCAGCTCCCGGGGGCTGGTTCTCATTTCTTGTGAAGGCTGAGTAAGCCTTGAGATCGAACCCTTGCTCTCGGCATGGAATGCAAGCATTCTACCAATTGAGCTATCGACCTTTTTACGAGCTTGGTCGTCGTTGCTACAAATAAGCGCCAATTGTCAAGCAAGACCCAGTTGCTGTAAGGCTGGATGGACCTTTGGTGACCGGTCATTGGTACTAAAGGTTTATGAATTTTTCAACCCAGCGAAGAGCAAATTTGAAAATATAAATAGCATTTTTTTGTGCTCCGCCGGGATTCGAACCCACAACCTTCCATTCAGAGTCTGAAGTGTTACCACTGAACTACGGACCGGTCAGGGAAGATCGGGAAAAGTTGCAGGATTTATGTTTATTTGAGGTTTGGATTTTAATTTGTACTAAGTACACATTCAGCAAACTTACACGTGTCTAATAAATAAATCACTTTTGTGTTCTTTCGGGTTTGACCATGTTCTACTTGCAGCTCCCACATCTGCCGACGTTTCGCTTTCACGAGTAGAAAGCATTTTCAAGGCGAGTTTTCAAAGCGCCGCGAAGACATCGCAGACCACCACGGCGCACAAAAGTGATTTATTTATTATTAACACTGGCCATGAAAGTGAAAGTGAAAGTTTTAAACTTTATTTACTCGTGTCTGTTTGTGGGTATAAATTTAATAGTAATTTTAAATGTATATATATTATCTTTGCAACTTAGATTACAGATTATATTATACACCAGCTCAGTGCTTAAAATCAAACAAAGATTATTGTTTCAAAACTTGCTTTGAAAATATATAAACGAATTTAAAAATAAAATAGCATTCTCAATATGGGAAAATCATATTTTTCATATTTTTTATGGTTTGTGTATTAACACTGTGAAAATTCATATTTTTTTATTGTTATTCAATTAAATAACACTTTTTAAATTTCAAAACACTGTTTTTATTTCCACAAATCTTTAATACCTATATTTAAAAATGATCAATTTTTAAATATTTTAAATTATTATTATTATTGGTAATTTTTTTCTGCGCCTTTTCATGACCGTTGGTCATCCCAAAAGATAATACAAGTTCGAAGATAATACAAACGTTTTCGACCAATAAAAATTTTACAGAGTTTTTAAAATAGTCAGTAGGTAAGTCAAATAGGTAAAATGAATTAAATTAATAAATATAAGAATATAAAAAAGTCCAAAAATAAACAATAAAATAAGAGTCATTTTTTGAAAAACAATAAATCTTACAAATCATACACAAAATATAAAATAAAATCTTTTTTCATATTTTTCAGATTCCCGCTCATTTTGTAGAAAAGTTGGGAAAAGCATTGCCTTGGGAAAAGCTCCCAATAAATTGTTTTCCGTTTTAATCACAGTATGAAAATTCAAATGAAAAATAAAACATCGGAAAATGGAAGTAAATAATGAAAAACAGAGCTGAAGTTGTGAAATACTTTTTTTTTACACACTTTCTAGCGATAATAAAGTTCGGTCAAAAACTATTGTGAGAATGTCATTGTGAAACTTCTCTATGACCGATAACTTATTTGTCACTGAAATGGACCTGTGAAAACCGCCTCCGGATATGAAAGATAGCCCCCGGAAACAGTTAAAAAAATAAGCGGGTAATTCAAAATATCCTTACATTAGGTAAAAAATGGAATTAACGTCCAGTCATTTTTGTGAAACGAAAATACCATATAAAATCATCATTAGTATCAATTCATGTCCTGAAGTAGTAATATACAAGAATGAGTAAAATAAAATTTTAAAAATTCACAATATTATGTTAAAGATAAAATTTGAAAAGCGCAACAGGCTTAAGTTTCATTAAATTTTAACAAAATTGTATATTTTATAGCTCATAACACCAAAAATGTGACAACATTATAATTAAGTCAATACTTTTGGTCAAAACCAAAGTCAACCATAATTGAAAATAGTACAATTTAAACTTTGTAGAAAAAAAAATCTCATAATGCCCAGTTTATTAAAAATTAAAAAATTGTGGTCCAATTAACAAAAGGGGTTGTGCCCATAGAATTTTTTTTGAAACTTTATATTTTGTAGGTAATTACATAAGTAATGATACTAAACATATGAAAAAATGATACAATGAAATCTTTGTAGATAAAAAATTATCTAAAGTTGCACACTTTTTTACAAAATTATTATTTTTTGGTACATTTCCAAATAGGAAGAAGTCGATTTGAGGGGGTTGTGCCCATAGATTTTTTTTTTACATTATATATTTTGTGTGTAATTACATAGGTAATGACACCAACTATATTAGAAATTGATACAATGAAATCTTTTAGATAAAAAAATATCTTAAGTTGCACACTTTATAACAAAAAAAAAAAATTATGGTACATTTTCAAATAGGAGGTAGTTGAATTGAGGGGGTTGTGAGTCCCATAGATGTCATGTCCCATAGATTTTTTTTTGAAATTTTATATTTTGTAGGTAATTACATAAGTAATGATACCAACCATATGAAAAAATGAAAATGATTTTTTGGTAGATTTCCAAATAGGAGGAAGTCGATTTGAGGGGGTTGTGCCCATAGATTTTTTTTTGAAATTTTATATTTTGTAGGTAATTACATAAATAATGATACTAACCATATAAATAAATGATACAATGAAATCTTTGTAGATAAAAAAATATCTTAAGTTGCACACTTTTTAACAAAACTATTATTTTTTCGTACATTTCACAATAGGAGGCAGTCGATTTGAGGGGGTTGTGCCCATAGATTTTTTTTTGAAATTTTATATTTTGTAGGTAATTACATAAGTAATGATGCTAACCATATAAATAAATAAATCTTTGTAGATAAAAAAATATCTTAAGTTGCACACTTTTTTACAAAATTATTATTTTTTGGTACATTTCCAAATAGGAGGCAGTTGATTTGAGGGGGTTGTGCCCATAGAATTTTTTTTGAAATTTTATATTTTGTAGGTAATTACATAAGTAATGATGCTAACCATATAAATAAATAAATCTTTGTAGAAAAAAAAAAATTCTTAAGTTGCACATTTTTTAACAAAATTATTATTTTTTGGTACATTTCACAATAGGAGGCAGTTGATTTGAGGGGGTTGTGCCCATAGATTTTTTTTTGAAATTTTATATTTTGTAGGTAATTACATAAGTAATGATACTAACCATATGAAAAAATGATACAATGAAATCTTTGCAGATTAAAAAAAAAAATCTAAAGTTGCACACTTTTTAACAAAATTATTGTTTTTTGGTACATTTCACAATAGGAGGCAGTCGATTTGAGGGGGTTGTGCCCATTGAATTTTTATACCAACCAAGTCAAATAAATTATACCAACACATAAGCCTAGGAACCAGTAACAAAATACTTTTATACTTTTCCCTATCAAACCGGCTGGATGACGACACAATATTATGCATGCTTAATCACGTACGGACCTCATGTATCATTTTCGTTTATCATTTTATGTCTATGCTAAGTAAATGCTCATTTTATACTAAAGATGTTTTTGAATTTACTGTTTCCGCGCTTTTTTTATCCCCCCCTACCATAGACAAAGCCTCTGGAAAGGTACGTTTTATTTTCCCTACATTTAGGGATTTGTTTTTGTTTACAGCATAGAGAGCTATCTTTGGAGGCTGGGCTGCTATTCCCATTTCTCACAAAAATCTCGAGTCCCAGAAATCAAGATTCACAAAAAATGGCCGCCTCGTATTCTGCAATGCAAGTGTTTCTGTCTAATACGATTCTATCAAAACGATTTGGCAACGTTGTTTTTGATCATGCTGTCTCATTCTAAATCATATATTTTTATTCGCTCTCGCAAAAGTCAGCTGGGAATTTAAAATAATATTATTATTTACATATTTTGGACAGTGTTATAATTTTCTGAGATTATTATCGTATAAAATAACGTTGCATTGGAATTGCAATAAAAGTACTTATAATGTTTTCATCGACCAAGTTTTTCACCTTAAAACCACGAATTCTAAATTAAAAATATGATACTGAAGTACTTCTTAATATTATGATATGTTATTTTACGGAGGAATAACATTTCACCTTTTTAAATAAATACTTCTCAAAATCTTCGCAACATAACCTCCGTAACATAGAACTTCATACATTTTGAGCGCTCGAGATGCAACTCACCGGCAAAATGGCTCATGATTCTTCTCTAATGACAAGAATCGAGGTGAGACCTTGTGGAATACCGTTTATGGCTTTTTTGACATATTTTCGTAAATTCTAGAAGATTATTGTCTATGGGTCAAATGGGAATAGACACCCTGTTTTCACAAGTCTCACTGGGACAAGTCATATCGACGGTAAAAAGCCTATTTGACTTAAGCGACATCATGGGCGATATTGAGTTATATACATCGTTTTTCTCGGTTTTTCAAGCTGCGTCGAATGGTCTAACTTTTGGCGCGATCAGATAACTTTTTTGTCGCTTAAGTCATAAAGCACCTTATATGGCGTTTATAAATTTCATGGACTGATGTCCCACGATTTATGACACTTTTTAACGAAATGTCGTTAAAGTATACTCTTACAAGTTGTTGGTGGTGCATATCCTAAATGTACTTGACGACTTGAGAGTGGACGAGGTAGTTAAGTTAGATAGGCATGCTGTGTATACAATATTCAAAGTCGCATAAGTAATTTCTCTGTACCATAAAAAATATGACTTTGTCGTATAAATTAATAAGACTCATAGTGGATCTATCACAAATGGTGCTTAAATCATATATCCTCCTTTTATTTACTAAATGACTGTCGGTTCAGCATTAAGCGTTTTTGCAATACATCACTGGTGATGTCGCTTGAGCAAAGTGCCCTTCCAAATTTTTATAATAGAACTGGCGCATAAGCTATTTATCTTCAAGATCAATGTAATGATTATTGGCATTTGAATCTATTCAAACAAATGATTTTGGAATGGTCGTTGGCGTTTAAGCTGCACCAAATAAACATGGGTTGTCGTTTAATGTAGTATTGTGTGAATAGAAATGCATTGAAGATGTCGCTTCAGTAGTATTTTAAGCGTGCTATCGGTTGGTTGATGCTCTGCAACGCCAGGATCTCAGTCAACACTCGGAATCGATGTATCTACGGGAAGTTATTGTTTGTTGTCAATGAAAAATATTTCCATACCCAAGTAACCTTTTAGGTTTTAAAAAGGTTACAAAAAGGCTTAAAAAGGTTCTGGGACCTTTTTGTAACCTTTTTAAAACCTAAATGGTTACTTGGGTATTTTATTACTATTGACAAGTGGATGTTCACAAAATGAGTATCTATGTTTACATAATTATATTATATATAATTACATACGATACTAAACGCAACGCAACTAAGCTACACATATAGTGCAACTTCTTGCCGCGTTATCCCCGAAGGGGTCGCATGTGGCGAGTTGAACCTATTTATTTTTACAGGTAAGGGGGCCGGCCTTACGCCAACCACTTCAGTTGAAGTGGAGGTTTCCCAGCTCCCGAGAGTGCTGGTACTCATTTCTTGTGAAGGCTGAGTAAACCTTGCCGGTATTTTATTTAAGGGTTTGAAATAAGCACCGAAACGGGAAATCATTTCTGACACCCTCGGTGGGATTCGAACCCGAGCTTTCGGCATGGAATGCAAGCACTCTACCACCTGAGCTATTGACCGGTCAGTCTGCTACAATACTGCTTACTTAAATTTTAATTAAATTTTATTAAGCAGTATCCAGTGAAATATTCCAGTGAAAAAAAAACACATTGATAAAAAAGGAGTAGTTGTTCCCAAAAACAAAGATGCGAACCCCCTGCTATACTGGTAATGATGCGAGTACAAAGACGTGCACCAATAAATGTGAGAAATAACAGAAGACGAAGTTTATTTCCACATTATTGGAAGATTGAAAATTAAGCCACGAAAGAGTGGCTAGTGGCAATGACAAAAAGGGAAAAAATAAGAGAAAAAGATCGAAAGACTCCGACAAACATCATTATACATTTTTATATTTCATAAATGAAGGTGAAAAGAGAAAACAGGTGTGCCAAATTTTTTTGTTTAACACCCTTGACACATCACAAAAAAATCTTCACTTTACAGTATTTATTGCCATTCGAGGCTTCGCCAAAGAAGATTCCAGATGGAAAATCATACGACCGAATAAAACCAAAGAGGTAATTATGCAAGTACTACAATCCTGTATTAAGAATTTACCAGCAGTTCCCTCACATTACTGTAGGCGCGACTCCAGTAAGCTTTACCTTCCGCAATCCTTGAAAAAAAATTGAGCTGTTTGTAAACCCTCTATAAACTGGATTTAACCACTAAAGGGATGGATGTGGTAGGGGAACAGGTATTCAAAAATACGTTCAAAAACGATTTCAATATAGGTTTTGAAAATTATTTTATAAAAATATATTTGTAACCATTCTGCTCTTGAAGATGCCTCATTAGGCGAAAATATTCGAGCATAAACAAATAAAATAAAGTGAATTAAAACAATGTTTAACCATTTATATTTTTAAATATTTATTTCAATATAGGTTTCCACATTCCTAAGAAAGATAAATGTGCGAAATGCCTGCGTTTTGAGAACAATACAAGCGCCGAACTAGCTGAAATGAAAATTGAGCATCTTAAGGAAGGGAAACATTCAGACCAGAGATTCAAACTTCACAAGCAGATCCATTTTTTAAGCAATAATGTATTGAGCACATCATTTGACCTTCAAAAGGTCTTAAATACACCATACGGGGAAAGCATGCTGTTGTACTATTCCAGGAAATACGGGATGTATAATTTAACGTTTTACGAATCTGGAACAAGAGAAGGATTTTGTTTTTGCTGGGGTGAAGCAGATGGGTAAAGAGGAGCCACAGAGGTGTCAACTATATTAAACAAATTTATCCAAAATGTTGACCAGAGGGGCACAGTTAAAACTTTATTACTATACAGTGATTCTTGCCCGGGGCAGAATAAGAACCGCACTGTTTTTGCCACAATCCACTATACATTGCATAATGTATGTAAAAACATCAGCACCATTCAACTCAACTACCTTCTTCCGGGTCACACATACATGCCTGTTGATTCTATGCACTCCGTGATAGAAGGCAGTGTGTCAAAAAATATTATTTGGGCTCCATCACCATGGAGCACAGTATTTGAGCTAGCTAGGAAATCACCCAAGCCTTATCATGTCGAAACTCTGATCCATACCTACTGATTTTGTTGGGTGAAGTGGAATTTCCGATAAATATTTCAAAGGAAATTTACAAAGCAAAATAAACCGAATCAGAATAGCTACATTTAAAAAGCAGATGCCCAACAAAATTGTGGTAAAATACACGATGGATGCCACAAGCGAGGACATCCTAGTGTGTGGCACCAAAGGAAAACCAGCAGAAAATATTTATAAAAGACGTCTAGCTTTACCACAGAAGAAGTATGATGATTTGGTAAAATTGTGTAAAACATTCGTCATACCACAAAGCTATTGGGCAGAGTATACAGATATTCCTCACGGTAATGAAACAGTTGAGGTGCTCTTGGACTCTGATGTTGAGGATATCGAAATACCTACTTAAAATACGTCCTTATTTATAATACCTATTCATGTGCAACCTGTGCTATTACATTTAATTGCATGATATTTTTCTTAATTTAATTTTACTTACGTACTTTGAATTTTGTGTTTTCATAGTTATTTTAATTTGCCACTCTCTGTGTGGAGTCATTACTTATTATTTTATTTTCTTGTAAGTATATTTTTCAAAAATATACTTACAAGAAAATTATTAAATTCATGTTACATGTTTTTTATAAACTTAACCATTTATTGTAAAGAAATAAACAAAAATTGTGTTCGTAGTTTTTTAACTCAGGTAGGTATTTGTTCAATAAATAATTTTATTAAAAGCTATTGCAATGTGTACTTTTATGGTAATGTTTCAATTCTTCTTTATTGCTTTTATTTTGCTTGTTCTTAATTATGTGTTATCAATAATTTGTGGTCTCAAATTACCTTTTTTAGTTTACTGCTATTTTTTGCATTTATCTACTAATTATTATTTCATTTTTTGGCTCAATTAAAAAGATTTTTAGGAAAGTATACTTCTATTATTTATTCCTACCACAGTTCTTTCGTATCGAAAAATAATACAGCCTGGTCTTTAAGTCAGATATACCCTTTACGAATAGGAATTGTTTTTACTGATAAGTCATTTTACTTCTCAAGGTATAAACGTTATGTGGCGTATGCATTAAATAGGCCTATTTAAACAAAAGGAAAATACTGATTTAAGTCTTTTAGCCTCGAAATAAAAAATGTTGAGTCGGTACTTAAGGCATTTTCATACATTTATGACAGAAAGTAAAATGGCGCATCAGTCATTTATCCTCAAATAATTATGAATGCCAAATTGCTTAAACGACAGTATCTCAATTATGTGTATGTTTATCTTCAATCCACTTATGTTAAAAAAAAGCAAATAAAAAAATAAGCATTGCCTCCTTACATTTTTTTTTATTTAATCCACGAACAAAAATGTTATGGCAGATAATAAAAAAAAAAAACAGTTTTTT
The DNA here is from genome assembly GCA_951799405.1 of Agapetus fuscipes. Lineage (NCBI taxonomy): Eukaryota > Metazoa > Arthropoda > Insecta > Trichoptera > Glossosomatidae > Agapetus > Agapetus fuscipes. Next base: position 19,802,011 of record OX637333.1, on the reverse strand, counting down.
GGCTCTCCTGTAAAATTGACTTTTTGTCGCTTAAGTCAAATAGGCTTTTTACCGTCGATATGAAAACCGCCTCCGGATATGAAAGATAGCCGCCGGAAATAGTTAAAAATACAAGTGGGAAATTCAAAATATCCCTACATTTATTAAAAAAATTAATAATTTAATATCTAGTCTTTTTTGGGACACAAAAATATTATATTAAAGATAATTAGCATCAATTCATGACATGGAGTAGTAATTTACAAGAATTTATACAACAAAAAATAAAAAATACATGATATGTTGTTTCAGTACATTTTAAAATAGGAGGCAGTCGATTTGAGGGGGTTGTGCCCATAGTTTTTTTTTTCAAAATTGTATATTTTGTAGGTAATTACATTAGTATTGATTTAATCAATAATTAATTTTGCTCTTCTTGCATTTTTGTGGGAAAAAAAATCTAAAGTTGCACAGTTTATTTGAAAATTGCGATTTTTCGGTACAGTTTGAAAAATGAGGCAGTTAATTTGAGGGGGTTGTGCCCATAGAACTTTTTTCAAAATTTTATATTTTGTAGGTCATTACATGAGTATTGATTTTATCAATAATAAATTTTGCTTTTCTTGCATCTTTGTGGGGAAAAAAATATCTAAGTTGCACATTTAACATGAAAATTGCGATTTTTGGTACATTTTGAAAAAGGAGGCAGTTAATTTGAGGGGGTTGTGCCCATAGATTTTTTTTTCAAAATATTATATTTTGTAAATAATTACATAATTATTGATAACATAAGTAACTAGGGGCTCCGCCCCTGGCTGCTACGCAGCCCAACCCCTTAACTTTTAATATACCTAATTATAGCATGGCTTCTCCGCGTTAAAATTTGTAAAATAATTAATAATTAGAAATAAACAAAAAGATTGTGAATTGTGTAAACAGTTTGCGAATACTGTCTTTTATTTTAAAAAAATGCATCTAGTTTCTTGTCATTTGCTTTACTCTCATCTGCCGAACCCTTTTATCTTTCACGCACCGGGGAAATCTCGCCTCGTAAACAGTTAAAGATTAGGGTATTTTCACATTTTTCTTTTTTTTGTGATTAAAATTTGTGTATGCTTTATTAGCCCAAAACTTCTTGAATTTTTATTTTAGTTGTATTTTTAGCGAAGTTATAAGCATTTTAAAATCGATTTTTGAATTTTCGCGCCAAAACGCCACTAGATGAAATTTTCTCGCGTGACGTCACGGTCTTGTAAACATCGCCGTATCAACTGACAGCCCTCACATTCATGTCATTCAAACATCGCTTTTTCATGTTTACACCGTTGAGGCTGTTGTTTTTTCAAAAAGTTTGTGTGTTTCTTTAAAAACATTTCATTTGTTTCTGTTGTTTTCATTTGTTTCTGTTGTCAACAACACATGTCAACAGAGTATGGAATGTCAATAAAAGAAAGTGACGTCACCATGTGACGTCATAGCACCGGAAATAGAAGAAGCAGATCTCATATCCATTTAAAAACTTGTCCAAATTTCTATATTTTCTTTTTTAAATATAAAATCGAAAAAAAATATTTTCGGCTTCAAATCAACATATCGACGGTAAAAAGCCTATTTGACTTAAGCGACAAAAAGTCAATTTTACAGGAGAGCCAAAAAACTGTTTTTTTTTTTATTATCTGCCATAACATTTTTGCTAGTGGAATAAATAAAAAAAAATGTAAGGAGGCAATGCTTATTTTTTTATTTGCTTTTTTTTAACATAAGTGGATTTAAGATAAACATATACATAATTGAGATACTGTCGTTTAAGCAATTTGGCATTCATAATTATTTGAGGATAAATGACTGATGCGCCATTTTACTTTCTGTCATGAATGTATGAAAATGCCTTAAGTACCGACTCAACATTTTTTATTTCGAGGTAAAAAGACTTAAATCAATATTTTCCTTTTGTTTAAATAGGGCTATTTAATGCATACGCCACATAAAGTTTATACCTTGAGAAGTAAAATGACTTATCGGTAAAAACAATGCCTATTCGTAAAGGGTATATCTGACTTAAAGACAAGGCTGCATTATTTTTCTATTCGAAAGATCTGTGGTAGGGACAAATAATAAAAGTATACGTTCTTCGTAATGCTTTTAATTGAGCCAAAATATGAAATATTCATAAGTACCTACATAAATGCAGAAAATAGCAGTACTTACACTAAAAAAGGTAATTTGAGACCACAAATGAATGATAACACATAATTAAAAACAAGCAAAATAATAGCAATAAAGAAGAATTGAAACATTATCATAATAGTACCTACACATTCCAATAGCTTCTAACAACATCGTTTATTGTACGAGCTCAAATCTATTCTTAAAAATTGTATAAAAATTAGTGATGGGCTGAATGTGGTTTGAACCGAATACGAACTTCGGCGGAACATTCGGTTAAAATGAAAAATTTGGTCGAAGTTCGGCCAAATTTCGGATCGGTAAAAAGAGGTAAAAAAAGTTACGCATTATAGCTTCTAGTTACATACTATCGTTGGTTAGAAGAATACTTCATTCATTTCATTTTTATTTCAATCTGATATCTATGTAACGGAGTAGAAGAATATTTAATTTTTATCAAATTTTACGTTAATGTAAACTTAAATAAATATCCATGAGTGGGTATTTAAAGACTTAATTTTTATTTCACGGTTATAAAATATACTATGACATCCAATTATAACAGTCAAAATGATGCAAGTAAGTATTTTATTTTACTTTTTCTTCGACCGATTTTTCGGCATTTTCGGCAAGCTGCCGAAATTCAGTTTAACCGAATGTAAAACGAATTTCGGCCAATCCCTAATAATAATCTAAATTTATCACCAACATGTTAAAAACCTCTTAAACCTTTTTGAAAGTCAAAGATGGCTCTAACATCCTTCAGGTTGAGATGCCAAAAAAAAAAAATACTGTACGAGTACCTACATACCTAAGTGGAAAAACTACGACACATTTTTTGTTTATATGTTTACAATAAATGCTTAATTTTATAAAAAACATGCAGATAACATTAATTAAATACCTTTGATGTTTTTGAAAAAAAGTAGTAGTTACTTACAAGAAAATAAAATAATAATTAATGACTCCAAACAGAAAGTGACAGATTAAAATTAAAATAAATACACAAAATTCAAAGTACTAAAGTTGAATTAAATTAACAAAAGTATCATGCAATTTAAAGAAATAGCACAGGTTCCACATGAATAGGTATTATAAATGGTTTATGTATTAAATTTTTTACGATGTTTATCTATTAAATGATTCATTTTAAGTTAAGATAAGTTGAAATCCTCCCTAAAATACAAGCTATGCTTACTTTGGGGAGTATTTGTAATTAGATTTTTTATAGTAATATTTTGGATATATTGATAAAAACAATAAAGACCTTATGATTAAAGAAGGACGTAGTAGGTTTTTTGATATCCTCAACATTCGAGTTCAAGAGCACCTCAACTGTTTCATCATCGTGAGGAATATCTAATACTCTGCCCAATACCTTTGTGGTATGACGAATGTATTACACAATTTTACAAGATCATAATACTTCTTCTTTCGTACAGCCAGACGTCTCTTATAAATATTTTCTGCAGGTTTTCCTTTGGTGCCACACACTAGGATGTCCTCGCTTGTGACATCTGGATCCATCGTGTTTTTTACCACGATTTTGTTGAGCATCTGTTTTTTCAATGTAGCTATTCTGATTCGGCTTATTTTACCTTGTAAATTTACTTTAAAATATTTATAGGAAATTTCACTCCACCAAAAAAAATGCGTATGGGTCAGAGTTTCAACATGATAAGGCTACTTGAGTGATTTCCTAGCTAGCTCAAATACTGTGCTCCATGGTGATGGAGCCCAAATAATATTTTTGTACACACTGCCTTCTATCACGGAGTGCATAGAATCAACAGGCATGTATGTATGTGTGACTCGGAAGAAGGTAGTTGAGTTGAATGGTGCTGATGTTTTTAAATACATTATGCAATGTATAGTGGATTGTGGCAAAAACAGAGTTCTGCCCCGGGTAAGAATCACTGTATAGTAATAAAGTTTTAACTGTGCCCCTCTGGTCAACATTTTAGAAATATTTGGTCAAAATAGTTGACACCTCTGTAGTTCCTCTTTTCCCATCTGGTTCACCCCAGCAAAAACAAAATCCTTCTCATGTTCCAGATTCGTAAAACGTTAAATTATACATCCCGTATTTTCTGGAATAGTACAATAGCATGTTTTCCCCGTATGGTGTATTTAAGATCTTTTGAAGGTCAAATGATGGGCTTAATGCATTATTGTTTGAAGAATTAATCTGTTTGTGAAGTTGAAATCTCTGGTTTGAATGTTTCACTTCTTTAAGATGCTCTATTTTCATTTCAGCTAGTTCGGCGCTTGAATTGTTCTCAACACGCAAGCATTTCGCACATTTATCTTTCTGAGGAATGTGGAAACCAATATTGAAATCGTTTTTGAACATATTTTTGAATACCTGTTCCCTACCACATCCATCCCTTTAGTAGTTAAATCCAGTTTATAGAGGGTGTACAAATGGCTCAATTTTTTAAAGGATTGCGGAAGGTAAAGCTTACTGGAGTCGCGCCTACAGTAATGTGTGGAATCTTTGGTTTTATTCGGTCGTATGATTTTCCATCTGGAATCTTTGGCGAAGTCTTGAATGGCATTAGATACTGTAAAGTGAAGATTTTTTGTGATGTGTTAAGGGTGTTTAACAAAAAAATTGGCACACCTGTTTCCTCTTTTCACCTTCATTTATGAAATATGAAAATGTATAATGATGATTGTCGGAGTCCTTCGATCCTTTTCTCTTATTTTTCCCCTTTTTGTCATTGCCACTAGCCATTCTTTCGTGGCTTAATTTTCAATCTTCCAATAATGTTGAAATAAACTTTGTCATCTGTTATTTCTCCACATTTATTGGTGCACGTCTTTGTACTCGTATCATTACCAGTATAGCAGGGGGTTTGCTTCTTTTTTTTCGACAACAACTACTCCTTTTCTATCAATGTGTTTTTTTTTCACTAGAATATTTCACTGGATACTGCTTACTAAAATTTAATTAAAATCTTAGTAAGCAGTATCTTATATCGGTATATAATTATGTAAACATACATAGATACTCATTTTGTGAACATCCACTGGTTAATGGTAATAAAATATGGAAATATTTTTCATTCACAACAAACAGTAACTTCCCGTAGATACATCGACTCCGAGTGTTGACTGAGATCCTGGCGTTGCAGAGCATCAACCAACCGATGGCACGCTCAAAATACTATACCTCTGCGGTCGAGAGGTCGATCGCTGAGGATAAGTACCTGCTAGTTTCGTGACATATGAAGAAGAAGTGACGAAAGCTCTCCACGAATTCGGAAGACGCTTTGAAGATGTTAATAACGCAACGTAACTATGCTACACATATAGTGTAACTCCATGCCGCGTTATCCCCAAAGGAGTCGCATATGGAGAGTAAATTTTTACACGTAAGGGGGCCGGCCTTACGCCAACCACTTCAGTGAAGTGGGGGGTTTCCCAGCTCCTGAGGAGGCTGGTACTCATTTCTTGTGAAGGCTGAGTACACCTTGCCGGTTTTATATTATGGGGTTCGAAATAAACACCGAAACGGGGAATCATTTCTAACACCCTCGGCAGGATTCGGATTAAGAATGCATTTAAAATTAATCTCATATGTAATATATCTTTGCAACTTAAATTATATATTATATAAACAACATAATAGGGTATTTGCAATAGTGAGGAATATGATAAAAAGTATATTATTTTGATAGATTTCGAAAAATCAAATAATAATATTTTGATTTGAAGCCGAAAATATTTTTTTTCGATTTTATATTTAAAAAAGAAAATACAGAAATTTGGACAAGTTTTTAAACGGATATGAGATATGCTTCTTCTATTTCCGGTGCTGTGACGTCATATGTTGACGTCACTTTCTTTTATTGACATTCCATACTCTGCTGACATGTGTTGTTGACAACAGAAACAAATGAAAATAACAGAAACAAATGAAATGTTTTTAAAGAAACACACAAACTTCTTGAAAAAACAACAGCCTCAACGGTGTAAACATTAAAAAGCGATGTTTGAATGACATGAATGTGAGGGCTGTCAGTTGATACGGCGATGTTTACAAGACCGTGACGTCACGCGAGAAAATTTCATCTAGTAGCGTTTTGGCGCGAAAATTCAAAAGTCGATTTTAAAATGCTTATAACTTTGCTAAAAATACAACTAAAATAAAAATTCAAGAAGTTTTGGGCTAATAAAGCATAAACAAATTTAAATCACAAAAAAAATAAAAATGTGAAAATACCCTATTAAATAAAGGTTATAAATAAGAAAATACACAAAAAAATTCCTTGACTTATAGGCTGTTATGAGGCTGACCACCCATACCTATATGGTTTATTTTGCAAATTTCACCCCTGTTTCAGGGAAGATAGGCCAGAGTTGCAGGGCTTATGTTCATTTGAGATTGGGTTTTTAATGTATTAAGTCCACGTGCAGCATGTGTAAGCGCAAACTTATACGTGTCTGCTTGTGGGAATGCATTTGATATAAATCTTAAATGTAATTTACCTTTGCAAGTAAGATTTGGGATATGAGTAAGAAAAAAATATCCAGTGATTTTTTTTCTTTAAAATTTGTATACGTAGATTTAAAAAAATATATATCAAGCGATTTTATTTTTATTTTAAGTAATAAAATTAAAATACTGCCATCTAGCGGCAGAATTTCGAAGCTTCGTTTAATATGGATTGATTTTTATCATGTAAACTCCTGTTTCTGGCTACGCAAAATAGATCTATGAGTTGCATTCCTCTCAAATTTATTAAAAAAAAGGGACAAAGAAAAAAAAAACAAAAAAAAAAAACAAAAATTAAAAATACATCCCGAGACCCGAACCTGGTACCTCCACCATCAGAGGCGCGGACGTTACCGCTAAGCTACGATACGATTCTAAATATGTGCGAAAAAGTGTAGATGATTTTTATCATTTAAAAATCGAACTCTAAGCGAAAGACGATGACGAAGGGTAATATAATTAAGGATAAATTTTGCTCTTCGTGCATCTTCTTGGGGAAAAAATATCTAAAGCTCCACAGTTTGTATGAAAATTGCGATTTTGCGGTAGGTACATTTTGAAAAAGGAGGCAGTCAATTTGAAGAGGTTGTGCCCATATATTTTTTTTCAAAATATTATATTTTGTAGGTAATTACATAAGTATTGATAACATAAATAATAAATTTTGCTCTTCTTGCATCTTTATGGGGGAAAAAATATCATAAGTTGCACAGTTTATATGAAAATCACGATCTTTCCAAACATTTCTTAATAGGAGGTTGTTGATTGGAAGAAGGTGTGCTCAAAGCTTTTTTTATTTTTTTATATTCAAATCTCAAATTCACATAACCCTGCAACTAAATAGTGTCGAATACTTTTTATAGTATGAGTGGTCAGCTGCATATCAATCTGTTAGTTAAAAAACTCACACCAACACATAAGTCAAGTAAATAACCAATAACAAAAAACTTGTATGCTTTTTCCTTAGCAACCCGGCCGAGTGACAACACAATATTGTTCAGCTTGTTCAAATGTGGACGTCCCGTATCATTTTCGTGCATTATTTTCCGGCTATCTTACGTAAAAATACATTTTATAAGAATGGTTTTGAATTGATTGATTTCGCGCCTTTTTTTCACCCTCACCTACCATAGACAAAGCCTTCGGAAATGTATTTTTTATTTTCCCTACATTTAGGGAATTGGCTTTTGTTTACATCATAGGATGCTATCTCTGTGGTGTGGGCTATCTCTGGATAGCTATTCCCAATTCTCACAAAAATCTCGAGTCCCCGAAATCAAGATTCACACAAAATGGCCGCCTCGTATTCTGCAATGCAAGTGTTTCTGTCTAATACGATTCTATCAAAACGATTTGGCAACGTTGTTTTTGATCATGCTGTCTCACTCTAAATCATATATTTTTATTCGCTCTTGCAAAAGTCAGCTGGGAATTTACAATAATATTATTATTTACGTATTTTGGACAATGTTATAATTTTGTGATATTATCGTGTTAAATAACGTTGCATTGGAATTGCAATAAAAGTACTTATAATGCTTTCATCGATCAAGTATTTCACCTTAAAAACACGAATTCTAAATTAAAAATATGATACTGAAGTACTTCTTAATATTATGATATGTTATTTTACGGAGGAATAACATTTCGCTTTTTAAAAAATAAATACTTCTCAAAATCTTCGCAACATAACCTCCGTAACATAGATCTTCATACATTTTGAGCGCTCGAGATGCAACTCACCGGCAAAATGGCTCATGATTCTTCTCTAATGACAAGAATCGAGGTGAGACCTTGTGGAATACCGTTTATGGCTTTTTTGACATATTTTCGTTAATTCTAGAAGATTATTGTCTATGGGTCAAATGGGAATAGACACCCAGGATAGCTATTCCCAATTCTCACAAAAATCTCGAGTCCCCGAAATCAAGATTCACAAAAAATGGCCGCCTCGTATTCTGCAATGCAAGTGTTTCTGTCTAATACGATTCTATCAAAACGATTTGACAACGTTGTTTTTGATCATGCTGTCTCACTCTAAATCATATATTTTTATTCGCTCTCGCAAAAGTCAGATGGGAATTAAAAATAATATTATTATTTACATATTTTGGACAATGTTATAGTTTTCTGATATTATTATCGTGTTAAATAACGTTGCATTGGAATTGCAATAAAAGTACTTATAATGCTTTCATCGATCAAGTTTTTCACCTTAAAACCACGAATTCTAAATTAAAAATATGATACTGAAGTACTTCTTAATATTATGATATGTTATTTTACGGAGGAATAATATTTCGCCTTTTAAAAAATAAATACTTCTCAAAATCTTCGCAACATAACCTCCGTAACATAGATCTTCATACATTTTGAGCGCTCGAGATGCAACTCACCGGCGAAATGGCTCATGATTCTTCTCTAATGACAAGAATCGAGGTGAGACCTTGTGGAATACTGTTTATGGCTTTTTTGACATATTTTCGTAAATTCTAGAAGATTATTGTCTATGGGTCAAATGGGAATAGACACCCTGGAGGCTGTTTTCACAAGTCTCACTGGGACTGTGACTGGGACATTCTTTTCAATTCTTATTGACAAATGGTTTTTCTGTTTACGTTATCCGTATTGTTTTCAAGGAAAAAAGAGTTCATGGACTTCAACCGCCAACATTTTGCGTAACAATCAGAAAATTTCATCCGATCATTATTCGTAAACTGTGTTCCATTTATTTTGCGTTCAAATATTGAATGCATTTGCGCAGGCGCATTGACTTCCTTATGTTCCTTATTTAGAAAAATATGTGAAATACCCATACTGGATTATTTCGTGTGCTAATTTTTATATTTCAAGAAATGAGTTCTCCTTTAAAGCCTTGGGAAATGGCTGGTGTTAATAATAGGATAGCTGACAGTTCTTCTAATCCGACTTTTATGCCTGGAAACCCTGGAGGAAGCGGTTCTATTGATAGCAACAATTTAAGAAGATGCCCCGTGGAAGCGCCTGCCCTTCCTCCTAGACCTTTTGCTCAGACTTCAGGTTACAGCACGCTGAATGGATATGGCAGTATGCCTTACGGAGGCGGAGGTTATGGATCTTTTGGTTCCAGTTTTGGTGGGCTTGGATCCAGCTATGGGGCGGGGTACGGAGGATATGGCGGAGGGGGCTATGGTGGATTTGGAGGCTACGGAGGGTTCGGAGGAGGTGGATTTGGAAGACCAGGGATGTATGGAGCTGGAATGTATGGCGATGCAGAAAGCCGGTGAGTTGTAAGCTAAATAATATGTATTACTTAATTTGAAACAGGATCAAAGTTTCTATAGCTCAGTTGGTAAAGCACTAGCGTTCAATGCTAGACCCCCATCTAGGGTGTCAGATGATTTTTCGTTTTGGTATTTTTTTTCTCGTTCTTATTTCTTGTGAAGTGTACTTAAATCTTGTCGGTTCTATGATTTTTAGATTTGAAATAAAAACAAAATGAGAAATCACTCCTGACACCCTCAATGTGGATTGAAGCCTAGCCATCCCCCCATCCGACTATGAACGCAATTTTTTTACCAAATAAGCTTTGGACAGGCCATGGCCAATAAAATAATCTAGGCAATGCCCAACAAATGAAGGGTGTCAAACCATAACATTGTATAATAAGTGCCAAGTACATTGTACATTATATTGCTGTAAAGTGTTGCATGTATGTGTTTTGACTGGTCTGTAGTCTAGTGACTAACGCTTTTCGGACTCATAATCAGTAGACCGTGGCTTCAATTCCTGGTGCAGAACAAAAAAAATTTTTTTTTTCAAATATGCTCTTGGCTGGCTTGAAAAATTCATTTGTCTTTTCCAATGATAGGTCACTAAATGTCCATACAGCTGAAGAATTAGGCTTTATTTATTATTTGTACTCCTTGACTTATAGGTTGTTATGAGCCTGACCACTCATACTCTAAAAAATGGTTCACTTTGTCAATACCACTTCTTTTTCAGGGAAGGTCAGCAAGAGTTGCAGGACTTATATTCATTTGATAATGGGTTTTTATATTAAAAGTTCACATGCGGCATGGCATGTTTTAAGTGCGAACTTATACATGTCTGCTTGTAGGAATGCATTTAATGTTAATCTTAAATGTAATATATCTTTGCAACTAATATTATAGACAAAGCAGTATAAGAGAACATGGGAGAAAGTTATGGTTGGGCACGCCTCAAATATGTAAGAATACATATAATATTATAATTGTTATCCTTCAGGTTCATCCAGTTGGCCGAGGAGAGCTCCCGCCCAGCCTTTCAATCCATAGAGAGTGTGGTGGGCGCCGTGGGCAGTGTGGCCATGATGCTGGAGAACACCTTCTTCGCCATGACCAGCTCCTTCCGCGCCATCCTAGGTATGATCTCCCAGCTGGAGCTCTTAGATATTACAATCCATAGAGAGTGTGGTGGGGGCCGTGGGCAGTGTGGCCATGATGCTGGAGAACACCTTCGCCATGACCAGCTCCTTCCGCGCCATCCTAGGTATGATCTCCCAGCTGGAGCTCTTAGATATTACAATCCATAGAGAGTGTGGTGGGGGCCGTGGGCAGTGTGGCCATGATGCTGGAGAACACCTTCTTCGCCATGACCAGCTCCTTCCGCGCCATCCTAGGTATGATCTCCCAGCTGGAACTCTTGCGGTGCTATTCTTAGAATTTTTGTCATCCGTTGAGCCCACACTTTGACAAACTAATGATGCCTGGCCTGAAAGTCTCATCACCACGGTTATTCTTACCTACCAAATATTGGTAATATTTGTATGAAGACCTGTCAATCCAAGATGGCCGCAAGTGAACAGCTTGATGGACATCAGGAGTTTGACTCTGGTATTCAGAGAGGATTGATTCAGAGGGCTCTTGAGGTGTGATACACACAAAAACAGCGCTCACCAAATAAATCATCCTAATATTATATTATTATTATTGAACCTCGGCATTTGTGACTCGATCCATCCAGGAAACCTTCAACTTCAAAAAACCCACTTCTCAAAGGCAGTGATTATGTTCTCAAGGCATTAGGTTCGTGTCCACCCTTCCATGCTACAGAGTACAATTAGAAAGATGTAGCAGCTCACCATACGCAAACGTAACTGATGACGATTGTTGGCCTGTTCTACTGTAATTTTTTATTTTATTTTATTTTATTTTAGTAGGACAACAAACAGTGTTACATAAGAAATAAATAATAGCAATTACAAAAAACATGGCCAATTATATGTTGCCACGGATATCAAGCTTAGGAAGTTGGAAAGAATTACAAGATGTTAATTACAATTTACAAGTGACTAATTACAAGAAAAAAAAAAAATACTGCTCTCAAAACAGAATATGATGTAATTTTAAAAATAAAGGAAATCATTTCTCCATAATGGTTGTATGTTGCTTGATTGGGGGCAGATTTATAGCCTTTTCACACAGCGCAGATTTTGTCTGGTTTGTCTATGGTTTTTTTTATCAACAGTGCATGGAGATGCATTAAAGCTTTCACACTGTTTGTCCGGTGATCCCATCCAAAACCATAGACAAACTGAACACAAATTTGTACAGTGTGAAAAGGGTGTTACTCTGCCCTATTCATTGACTTGTGTACATCTTTAAATGTATTTAAGTAATTATTTTATCCATTCTATACTTACCATCCGTGCAAAACTCATTCTACTAATATTAAATTCTCTTATCAACCCATATACCAAGATTGTGAAGAGAAATGCTATTCTTAAAGTTGTTTTTGGCTGCTTTAAGAAATAGGTAATTATAGCTCTGACACAATTCTACTATGGGTGGATAAAGACTCAGCAGAGATGCCTCCATGTCTTCTGGTTGACACCTTGTTACACCTCAAGACCACAGTCGTGGGTATCATCCAGTTAGCTGGGAAACTTGAATCAACAATGCGTAGTGAAACATGTGCTATATCATATTTGAAGCCATACTTTTATTTATCTGTCATAATATATTGAATTACAAGTTGAGCACTTGATACAATAATGGGGCTGTGTGGAAATGCGGAAAGATTACATTTATCTGATTTATTACGCAACTTTATCTCAGTTTCATACAATTCCTTTATATTGGTCCAATTATTATCACCAATGTTAACATTATATCACTTTATATTACTGCGCAGAAATCTATGTTTAGTAATGTTATAATATGTGTAAACATAGAAAAGATAATGAGTCTGGATTTGCCAACATAAATGTGGCATGAGGTCTGCACATTGCAAAACTTCAACAAAGCTGTTGCGTTACTGTCAGGTCCCCTTGACGTTGGCAATTACTATGGCAAGGGCTTTGCAGTCCTGCACTATTTAGAACAACTCCTCTACACCTCTCACCCTGTCTAGCAATGTCGTCTGCCTTGTGCCAGATCCCCGGTGTCCTAACTTGCCTGACATTAGCAGTTGCAGAGAGTGGTACTTTGTCCCGTGCAATGTATGTCCCAGATATGATATTTTAAGTAACTTCACATTCAACAGGAGTTCTCTATCCGTTCTTACTCTTCTCAGCATTTCCACATTTCAGTTCCAATCCTTGCGAGGAATTTGAAACATTCATCTATAAACCTACATTTCCAACGCCTCTAAGCGATTCACTTTTAGGGCCCATGCCTCAGAACTGTGGAGCAACACAGACCATACAAAGGACTTTATGAGTCACTTTCAAAGTTTTAAATTAAGGTGGTCATTGCAGAAGAAGTATTCATTGTTTTCTAAGGACTCTTATTACATAGACGGGTGACGTCTGCCACGCAGACGTTGATGTCTGAGTTACCACACTGCTCCTGCAGGATGCAGGAGACAGGAGGAGTGAGAGGTCATTATTATCTTCTTTTTAGTTAACACTCTGATGCCTTTGTTATTCCAGGAGTGGCAGAGAACTTTGGTCGGCTGCGTTCCTTGTTTGCGCAGGTGTGGTCTGCGTTTGCTGTGGTGCGGGGACTCAACTGGCTCCTCAGGAAACTGCTCGTCATGCTTGGCATCCGTACAGACACAGAATTCAAGGTAGGTGTTCAAATATTGTGTCAATTGACTACTTTCTCTCCTATCTAATCTAAGTTGCAAAGATAAGTAGCATTAAGGATTTACATTATATGCATTTCCACAAGCAGACACATATAAGTTTGCGCTTAAACATGCCGCATGTGGACTTACAATATAAAAACCTGAATCTCAGATGGGCATACACCCTGCAACTCCTGCCGACCTTCTCTGAAACAGGGGTGTCATTGGCAAAGTAAACCATTTTCTACAGCATGGGTGGTCAGCCGCATACCAACCATAAGTGAAGGAACTACACCTACACGATTAGTATATGTTGGAAATTATAATGTACTGTAAGAGTATTTAGAAAATTATTAGGAAAGTTGTAGAGGTAACTGTTCTGTTACCATTCTGCTGGGGGTGGCCAGAGGGTGATGTGTTATTGTAAGAAAGTTTTAGAGTAATTTATGAAAATACCTTCTCTATGGTTAGATATATTTGGAACATTGCTCTTTGCTACGCGAGTAGGTGTATGTTCTTTCTCGCTCAAAAAACATATATCTGCCATATAGTAGCTAAACCCATGTACAAATAAAAGTAATAGGAAGAAGCCCGGCGTTATTACTGCCGACCAACATTCCCTTCTCCACCAGACACTGTCACACCACACAGAGCTCTGCAGGCTGCCTTCATTTCTTCTGATTCAAGCTATTCCTAAATAAAATATCTTTGAATTCTTTTATTTTTGTTGCATGTTTTCTTACAGTTAGGTCCGGTATTTTGAATGTTGACTTAGTGACTTTGTACTGAAATAAAAGAACGGACGTATGTCAAGTGTGTGGGTAGTTTTTTAATCCCTTGAAAGTCACATAAGCTAACATTGTGAATGCCGAGCCTTAGAGCACTAATTAAATACATGCTATTGCTTAGACAAGTAATTCAACAATGAAGTACAACATCTCTTTGCCGCAGTCAATAATAAATTATTCAACCAAAATATACATGAAAAGGCATTATTTCATACCTAACAACTCCTGACACTAATGCGCTTATAATCTATAATCTAAGTTGCAAACATATATTAACATTAAAAACTAATATGTGTATGTGCTGAATGCTGAATGTGTACTTACAAATTAAAATCAAAACTCAAATGAACATAAATCTTTCAACTTTTGCCGACCTTCCCTGAAACAGGGTGACATTGGCAAAGTGAACCAACGTATAAAAGGTTTCATCCGATCGGCGCCAGGATTCTCTGTACGCCAGATGTCTCGGTACAACTTTATTTAAAAACTTGTTGGTGATTATGGTGCTACTTTCAGGCGTGGGTAGAAGCCCAAGCGCAGTCCGGCCAGCTGGGTAATGGAGCAGACGGTGTGCCGCATGGGCAGCCATCTTCCTCCTGGCCGGTCCTCATGTTCTTGGGCATCATCATGTCGGCGCCGTACCTCATCTTCAAGCTGCTCAACTCCATCACATCCACAATCAAGGCCAAAGGTGAATCTCCAGCTGCCATTCTTGCCTCCTCATTCTTCTGTGTGCCACTTGTAGTGAAATGAATCTCGACGGTTAACACGTTCGCGGACACACGAAATGTGAAGTAGGCTAGAAAAAACACACTTATTTAATCATCTCAAATTGTATTTTTATTATATATATATATTTTTTTTTCACATCCAGGGACGAAACGGCCATTGCCGTGTTCTTTGGATTTCTGTAGGGACGCACGGATGCTACATGTATGCAAGTTCTATCAGAAATAGCCGTTTTGTCCCTAGTAATAACTTTTTATCACGACGGCTATTAATGTTTCGTCCTGTCCTAGACAAGCTCATAGAGCGGCTATAACCGTTTCGTCCGCGAACATGTTAAAAGGAAGTAGGGCAAGCGACATTTTGGTCAAAAATGAGTTCTGAATGCTATCTTACTTAAAAATTTCCGCTCTTTCTAATGCGCTAACTCCCAATGCTCTACAATGATTTTTGTTGTTGTTTATGCCCGAGCAAACAATTGCGTTTCCAAAGTATGGTTTTGGTGTAACCGACAAGATTTTGGCCTAAATGCGCTTGTGATATTAAAAAAAATGAAAGATCGTAAAACCACATTAATAGGGGAGTTTTACCTACCATTAAAACTCTTATTATGTTTCTATAGATGTCTGGAGTCCATATTATGAGAGAAACAATCACTTTTCCCCTTTTATGTGGTTTTTTTAGTCTATTCCTGGGTCTTTGATTTGCACTTTTTTACACTTTAGGCACTTTCTACTCTATGGTCGCTTTTTCCCCATTTCCTGTTCCCTATTTCCAGTTTCCCCATAACCCGGTCGCAATTTTTCATAAAGCTCATAATACACCAGGTAGGGGTTACCTGGACTCCAGACATCTATAGAAACATAATAAGAGTTTTAATGGTAGGTAAAACTCCCCTATTATGTGTTCTGAGAGATGTCTGGAGTCCATATTATGAGAGATCTGTCTATTATCTCCTGGTGACCGGGGACGTCTTTATTTGATATTAACTGGTTGAAATAGGGAAAGATCTTCTGGAGCTGTATGTTTCAACATCTCTTTCTGATAGTATTTTCTGAAAGTGTTTTCCTTTTTCCAGTTGCCTCTTTCCAGTATGTTATTTATTGGATTAAGTGATGCGACCGCTGAACGTGTGCTGCCGGGAGTGGCCTCTACTCCTGCTGATTTTAGCGTGTTCTTTACCCATCCTCCTATGATTGTTCTTGCAGCTGCCTTCACTTGTACTCGGGTGCTGATGAACAGGTTATAAAGATTTTGTCCTGATTTCCTTTCGCGTGATAGTTCAATCAGCTTCCTTATCCAGAAGACTGGGTTGACGTTGTGTTCCTTGGATTCCAGAAGTCTCCGATTAGATTGTCGGTGTTTGAGGGTATCTGTTTTTGATCTAAAGAATGGAATTAACACAATTGATGTGCCTTCGTCGAGAATGTTTCCTTCTGTGATATTTAGCAAGGTCAGATCGTGTACTCTTCTTCCTGAAGATAACAGAAGTAAGATTGCCGTTCTACACGCAACTTCATAGAGAGAATCTGATCGAGGAGTGTTCCTGACTAGCCAGTCTCTCACTATCTGCCGATTCCACACAGGGGACTTAGGAGGGTTGATCTTTACCATTGCTAGTGCTTTTAATGTTTTTAAATTTAATTTCACTAGGAAATCTGAGCTGAGATTATTTTCCATCATTGCGTTGCAGAAGGTTACGATGGCTGACTTGTGTACCAGCATAGTCCTGTATGATAGTTTTTCGTTAATGAACAGTTGCGCTAGATACCTTGCCAATTGATTAGGAGATGGTGTGTTGGGATGGGTATTATTCGCCAGTATCCAGCGGCACCATCTTTGCCAAGCAGGTTTATATGTGTTGAGTGGGGAAGCTCGCCATCCTGACAGGAACAGTCTTTTCTCTTCCGCGTTTCAGGAATTTAAGATACTGTCCCCAGTCCCAATTTTCCACACTTCCATTTCCAGATCCTGAATCCTGGGTGGTGGATTGCCTGTTGATGTGTTAATTAGTACTGACACCAGGTTCGGTATTTGCATCGGAGGTACGAGTGATCGACGAATTAGTCTGGACGCCAGAAGACCCTCTGCCACCTCGGGACCACGAGTAGGTAAGTTCCGGTCGCCCCGTTTAGGTGCCTCAGGATCCTCGGTATAAGGTTTGGCGGAGGAAATATCCGACCCACATTGTAGAGCCAGTGCCGACTGAAGGCGTTTTGAAAGATTGCGCATGAGTCTGTGGAGTCTCTGGACACGTAAGTTGAACTCATGTGTGCCATGGTGGATGCGAACAGGTCTATATCTGGTACTCCGAAATGATTGAAAATGGCCTTCGTTGCTGTTGGTAAGAGATGCCACTCTGGAGGGGATCTTCCTCTTGATAGGTGATCCGCGTCTCCGTATCTTCCCGGTAGGTACTGCGCTGTTAGCGAGATTTCCCATTGGTCTGCCAGAGTCAACAGATCTCGAGTAAGATTTAGGAGTGTTTTGGATCTGGTGCCCCCTTCCTTGCGGATGTAGGCGACTACTGTCGTGTTGTCTGATTGTACCAGAATTTCGGAGCCGGAAAGGTCATGCGCTGTGCGTTGCAGGGTTGCAAAAACAGCGAACAACTCTTTTCGGTTGGAGTGCTACTTCTTTTGTTGAACGGTCCACTGTCCTGACAGCATCAAGTCGTCCAGAGTTGCTCCCCAAGCTAAGTCTGACGCATCTGTTGTCAAGAAATGTCCGAAGGTTTCCCTGTGGATGGAACTTGATTCGTTCGCATTCCCTATCCACCACTCTATTTCTTGTAAGCTGTCCTCGGTCATTTGTATGGACCCTCTTGGTGACAGGTGCTTCAGTGGCTTGCTCGCTATCTGCAATTGTCTGCAGTGGAGGCGACCATGAAGCTGGCAAAGTTTAGTCTTCCTAGGAGACTTTCCGCCAGTTTTAAGGACCATTTTCGAGAAGTCAGTATTGCTCGAAGTGAGTGGCACAATGCCTCTTGCTTCCGGTAAGAAAGACCTACTTGGTGACAGGTGCTTCAGTGGCCTGCTCGCTATCTGCAATTGTCTGCAGTGGAGGCGACCATGAAGCTGGCAAAGTTTAGTCTTCCTAGGAGACTTTCCGCCAGTTTTAAGGACCATTTTCGAGAAGTCAGTATTGCTCGAAGTGAGTGGCACAATGCCTCTTGCTTCCGGTAAGAAAGACCTACTTGGTGACAGGTGCTTCAGTGGCCTGCTCGCTATCTGCAATTGTCTGCAGTGGAGGCGACCATGAAGCTGGCAAAGTTTAGTCTTCCTGGGAGACTTTCCGCCAGTTTTAAGGACCATTTTCGAGAAGTCAGTATTGCTCGAAGTGAGTGGCACAATGCCTCTTGCTTCCGGTAAGAAAGGAATTTGCAATTGTTGTGCGTGTCCCAAACGATTCCCAAGTACTCTAATTGTTGAGTGGGGAAGAGCACTGACTTCTGGAGATTTACATACCACCCCAGAGATTGTAGGATATCTACTGCTAGATGCGATTGCCGACAAAGATCGTCCTTGGATTGGCTCGCAAGGAGGAAGTCGTCGAGATAAACGATTGTCCGAATACCTCGTCGCCTCAGTAGTTGGGCTACCCAATTTGTAAGGGTTGCAAACATTCTGGGGGCAGATGAAAGGCCAAAGGGCAGACTTGTCATCTGAAGTAATTCTCCTCGATAGACCAGTCGCAAAAATCTCCAATGTTTCTGTGCACTTGGGAGATGAAAGAAGGCTTGCGATAGGTCTATTTTCGACAACCAATTGTTTGGCTGCAGAAACTCTGGCACTTTGTAGTGGCTATGAGTTTGAACGGAACCGGGTCCAGGAAGAAGTTTAACGATTTCAGGTTGAAAATCATTCTCGAGGAACGGTCCGATTTGGGTGTTAGGAACATTTTTGATAAGAAGCTGGGAGATGACTCCGCGGCCTCTATAACGCCGAATTCGGTCATTTCCTTTATTTGAGAGTCCATTTCGGGTGAAGGACTCGTCTGGTATAGCATTAAGGTCTTTTTGTGTGGTAATATCAGAGGGGGAATTGAGATGAAAGGTATTCTTACTCCGATTATCATCTTCAGGATGTGGTTTGGTGCTCCGAGTGACGTCCAAACCTGTAGGGAGGACTTCAAGCATCCTCTGCGAAATGGTTTCTTGTCATTTTCGTGGATGCCTCCGTCTGTCTCCTTTGAGATTTCCTGACCGTGTGTTATTCCCTGCCCTTTTTCCTCTTGAAGAGAAATTTGGAGCGTCTCTAAGGCCTCGATTGCTTTCCGCAGTGGGTCGTTGCTGCCCTCTAAAAAACTGATTCCTTTTCTGTACAGGAACGTGCGGTTTCGATGAGGTGCTGGGTTGAGGGCACTGGGTCTTCACTGACAATTTGTCGGTGGTCCCCACTCTAGAGAAAAAAGACGTGAGACTGTCTTTGCCAAACAAGTGTTCGGTACTCGGCGGGAATTTGTTTAACCCCTCTCACATGCTCTTCCTTAACATGCCCTAGCACAGCTTTCCTGCGGAACTGGAGGGCCTCTGTCCGCCTCCCCCATACCGTCTGGAGGATGTCTTCCGAGACTTCCTGGTATGGCGAGTCCAGAGCGAACAGCGTTTTGACCTTTTCGAAAAGGGCTTTCCTCGCCAAGGTCGTGTCGCTCCGGGCTCCCCAGTTGACCAAGGTCTGAAGCCCAGACTGGAACTCCTCTTTCTGGATGAGGAGGGCGTGGGACATGGCTGCAAACGACCGCTCGCCTGAATAGGGGAGCTTACGTCGCACTGGCGAAGTTCATCGTTCACTGCCAGGTCGACGAACGCCGGTTCTGCCAGGTACTTTTTCTGTACCTCGGCGTACCTTACTCCGGCCCAGTTTTCACTGTCGAAGTGCTGGAGCCTTTGGAGCGCTTCGACCCTGTTGCTCTTGGCCTTGGGGTGAGCTGGTTCTTCCACCGTTGTGGCGGCTTCCTGGAAGCTCAGCAGTAGCTCTTCCTGGGCCTCCTCATTCTCTTCCAGTCCCGAAGGTTGTTAGAGGAAGTTGCTGGAAGAGTTTCCTGCCGCCGATTCAACGAGATTTCCCATAGAACTGGCGGGCCAGTCACCGAAAACTGCGTTCGTCAGCATCACGATGTGGGAAACCAGATAATCTATCCTTGGGTCCAAGACAACCCTCAGCCGTTTCTGACGCCGCGGCGGTGAACCTGATTCCGAAGTGTCGTATCCGCGTTTTAGTGACGCATCACCTGAATCCTGTGAGATTTCGTCGAGAGGTTGCCCTTTATTGTTATCACAACTCATAACATTGATTTTGATGTTATATAAAGTAAAAACTCCGTTAAAATAACGAAAAACGTTTTTCGTAAATATGACAGCGTGGCATAACCAACAAAAATACGTATGCGAACTTTTAACCACCACAATATCACCTGTTTTAGTTTTTAATTGTTCACAAGGACACAAGATGGTAAAATAACACTCTTTTAAATGTTTTTGCCCAGGAATATTGTCAATTCACTCAAATTTTCGAAGGTAAAATCAACTGACATGTGACCACAAGGGGAAAATGACGCTTTATGAAAAATTGCGACCGGGTTATGGGGAAACTGGAAATAGGGAACAGGAAATGGGGAAAAAGCGACCATAGAGTAGAAAGTGCCTAAAGTGTAAAAAAGTGCAAATCAAAGACCCAGGAATAGACTAAAAAAACCACATAAAAGGGGAAAAGTGATTGTTTCTCTCATAATATGGACTCCAGACATCTCTCAGAACACATAATAGGAATGCCAATAAATGCCTTTATTTTTTTTAATTTTAGAGCTGTTTTGATTTCAACGATATGATAAAAAAAAAAAAATTATGCCATTTTTCTACAATCTCAAACTTTAAACTGCTCTCCTGAACAATTAAGTTTTTGTTGCTTATAACCATTTCTAATCTAATCTAATCTAAGTTGCAGAGATATGTTACATTGGAGATTCACATTACATGCATTTTCACAACCAGACACGTACAAGTTCGCGCTTGCACATGCTGCATGTGAACCTACAACATAAAATCCGAACCTCAAATGAACATAAGCCCTACAACTTTTGCCGACCTTCCCTGACACAGGGGTGACATTGGCAAAGTGAACCATTTTTTACAGTATGGGTGGTCAGCCTCATACCAACCTATAAGTCAAGGAATACGAATAATAAATTACATTTAAATATAGAAAAGAAAAAAACCTTAAAAAGAAATCTATACAAAAAAAGTCAAAAATTTCCTATGCAAAAAATGTAGCAAATTAATAAACCAACATTAGAAATCAACATTGCAGATTAGCCGCCACTTCTTCCTGTCCTTGCATACTTCTTTCATTTCATCCAGAGTCATAACCTTTTTCATACAAGTCCTCCTTTTATTATGACTCTGGATATCCCATTCATTCGCTATTTCAGAGATTTGATCCATCCATACTTTTCTCGGTCTTCCTCTACCACAACATCCATCTATTCTAGCAACATATACTTTCTTCGTATTTCTTTCATCACTCATTCTCTCCATATGCCCGAACTCTTAACATACTTCTTTTAATCTTCACTTTCTCTTTTTTCCCTTACACCACATTCTTCTCTTACAAAATCATTTCTCACCCTGTCACTTCGTTTTTTCCCAATCATACTTCTTGATAGTCCATTTCTACTGTATGGACTTTACTAATTTCCCTTTAATTGTCATATTCATTTTTATTTATTTGCAATGGACTCCCATAGAAGTGATGTCTCATTTTGTTGTTGGTCACTAACGGGGTTATTCTTAGACATTTTAGTCGTCGGTTGAGCCCAGGCTTTGACAAGCTAATGAGTAGGTAAGAATGACCGTGGTGATGAGACTTTCAGCCCAGGCATCATTAGTTTGTCAAAGCGTGGGCTCAACCGACGACTAAAATATCTAATAGCCCCGTAAGTTGCAAGGATATGTTAACACTAAAAAATTATATGCAGTGCATGCATATAAGCAGACACATGTGTAAGTTCAAGCTTGCACATGCTTCATGTGTATCTACAAAATAACTTGAATTTCAAAAGAAAATAAACCTTTCAACTCTTGCCGCCTTGCTCTGAAATAGAAGTGGCATTGGTAAAATTGAACCCAATTTTAACAGCACGGGAAGTCAGACTCATGCCAACCTATTAGCCAAAGAACATAAAAATACTGAAATTTCAAAGATATATTACATTCATGATTCATATGAAATGCATGTCCACAAGCAGACACATGTAAGTTGGCAATTACAAATGCCGAATGTGAGAACTTACAACATAAAGACCCAAATCTCAAATGAACATAAGCCCTGCAACTCATGCCAAATTTCTCTTAAACGTGGGGTGACATTGACAAATGAAACAATGCATCACCGAAAGTTATAAAAGTACCTACAACTTTCGGCCTCGATCAAACAACAATAATTCAACAGTTCAGTTCAATAGGTCAGTAAAATCCATTCTTTAAATGTCTAATGACCGTATTCATAATTTAAAATCTTTAAACTAAACCAATTTTTACAAAATGGGCGGTCAGCCACATACCAACCTATAAGTTAAGAAACTGATCAAGTTTAAAAATGAAGAAAGAATTAAACAAATGATATGGTAGAATATAATAAAATAATACTGTTGATCGATGTGGATCAATCAACATCTTCAGAATTGTAAAACTGTTTGGAAGAAAATATTTGGCTTTGTCCATGTATGTCTTAATTTAAAAGATTTGTTACTTTTCCAGTCACGGATCCCTCGACGTGGCAGGAGCCGATGCGCGCCGTCACCAAATTTGACTTTGTTGCCACCTCCCCGCAAGAGCTGAGCTTCCGGGCCAACCAGCCCCTCACGGTGGCGCCCCAATCCCTGCAAGGACAGTTCTGGAACTCTGGCTGGCTCATGGCCACTGCAGACAACCAAAACGTTGGCCTGGTCCCCACCAATTACATTAAAATACTCGTCTCATCACCCAAAACTCCCCTGAAACCTAATGGTCCCTCAATTTCACAGAGCTTGCCAACTATTGTAGAGGCTGAGACTGAAGTTGGCGATGGTGCGGTGAGGGAAAGTAAACACGTGGGTGGGGGAATGAATGATGTGATTTCAGGACCGAGGATGGAGGAAAAGAGTGGTGGCGGTGCGAGTGGGATGAATGATTTTGAGAATTGCTTTGAGGATGCGAGAAGAGGGAGTTAGATGAATGATATTAGATATTTACTGAGAATACATTTTATGTCTTTTAAATAAGTAATGTTTTGAAATTCCGTTTCGTTCAATGGACGTTTGTTTTTAATGGAATAACATCATTGGTATATGGGAATAGCATGCTTAGCAAACAGTAACAAAATATGAGTTAGTTTACTTTGTAGCAACCCGGCCAGGTGAAATTTCAATATTTTGGACAAGAGAATTTGTGCCCTGTCCATGCCAAGAAAATAATTTTACTTTTCTGGTAATTTCTAAAAAATCCAGCCCTGTTTGTTTACTGTTTTTATTTTTTTTCAACCTGGTTCAGAAGTGAGTATCATATTATGAGTTCATTATTCATCAATTAAACGCAACGCAACTAAACGCAACTAAGCTACACATGTAGTGTAACTTCTTGCCGCGTTATCCCCGAAGGGGTCGCATGTGGCGAGTTGAACCTATTTATTTTTACAGGTAAGGGGGCCGGCCACTTCACTTCGCCTTACGCCAACCACTTCAGTTGAAGTGGGGGTTTCCCAGCTCCCGAGGGGGCTGGTACTCATTTATTGTAAAGGCTGAGTAAACCTTGCCGGTATTTTTATTATGGGGTTTTAAATAAACACCGAAATAGGAAATCATTTCTGACACCCTCCTCGGTGGGATTCGAACCTGAGCTCACGTGGTAGAATGCAAGCACTCTACCAACTGAGCTATCGACCGGACCTTAAAAATTAAAAATAAATTTATTGAATTATAATTAATCGATAATATCCTAATGACACTTGTAAACTCAAAGTTAAGGGTATTCAGCAATCAAACTGGTTCAGTTTTATTTCAAACCTTTACAGCTCAGGCCTTTACAGCTTGGCTATATTACCGATAAAAAATATATGAATAGATTTCAAAAGTGAAAAAACGGTCAGAAACATTGTAAATTTGTGTGATAACACTGCTAAAGTTCAGCTATCTATTAATTGATGGCATTTTTATGTCATAAAATCCGTTTAAGAAATGTTAATATTTATTTACTGTAAGTCAATGCTCTCTTTCTTCACTAACAGGTATATTGCAATGAAACTTTATATTTAGTGCATTTACAGAAAAGTATAACAATATGAAATGGTTGTTATTGTAGTGTGAATTCCAATTCTGTATAATATAGAATTAAAATAATGAAAAATAAAAAATTTAAGAAGAAATAATTTTATTTTAAATTACAATAATAAATATAATAATCTTATTTTCCTCTATCTTCATAGATTTATATGCATTTTACACTTCAGACATAAAGCAAGTTGTATGTTTCCACATCCCACTATCTCCACACGCAACAATTTTAAGAAATCGTCATTTTTAATGTCGGCAATGGCAGAATTTGGGAGTAATGGTGGACAAACTTTTTTTTAGTCAAGATGTATAGCGAACATGGGAACAACAACAAAAATACTCGTGCATGGAAAGCACTTATCCCTCAACACACATATATCATTATAATATAAGGGGAAACAGTAGATTGTGGAAACGGGACTCAAAAAATAAATAAATATAAATTCCACATTTTGTTAGTAATTGTGTTAGTGAATCATGTTTTCTTCTATGATGATGATCATATTCATAGTAACACTAATACACTGAAATAAATTAAGAATTGGTTTTAGGACTATCTCTTCGATTAATGAAATACTCCATGTATATTTTTTAGCTCATATAAAGCTTGATGTAGGCTGTAAAAGCTGGCAATAAATCCTGCAAAACAAACCTCGAAGTTTAGTTGTTTCGAAATTGAATAAAAAAAATAGTGCTCTCCCTCGATAATCCGATGTACAGGTATGAGGCTGAGGTGGTGTAGGATTGCGGAAAATGTTGGATTATCAAAAATGCCTTTTGTTTGTGTATTTGGTCAAGATAAGTTATGATCATAGTTTTTTTTTATATGTTACTGTACTTTATTGATAAACATTAAATACATGTCACAATATAAAAACAGACGTGG
Source organism: Agapetus fuscipes (assembly GCA_951799405.1). Taxonomy (NCBI): domain Eukaryota; kingdom Metazoa; phylum Arthropoda; class Insecta; order Trichoptera; family Glossosomatidae; genus Agapetus; species Agapetus fuscipes. The sequence goes on along the minus strand of OX637333.1, from coordinate 19,776,627 downwards.
AAGTTGGCAAAATTTAATTTATGTAGGCTGCAGTACAGATACATATTTGGGCCTATAGAATGCAATGTGTTTTTAAATCCCGTTGGCTTCAAAGTCTCGGGTTATCGAGAAACAGCTGTAATGTTATTAAAAAGGTGTATTCTCTACTCGGTTACATGGTTAAATTGTTTTATTTCTGTTGACTTACTATCATTGATCAATATATAAGAAATAAATGGCGTATGTGAATAGTTTCCTCATAGTAACTTACACATGAGCCACGGAATAAAATAGGTGTAGGTACAATAAAAAAAAGAGATCATAATATTGCAAAAGAGACACATTAGATTAAAAAAATGCAACTAAGCTGCATATATAGTGCAACTTCTTACCACGTTGTCCCCGAAGGAGTCATATGCTTTGTGTGGAGCCTGTTAATTTTCACAGGTAAGGGGGCCGGCCTTATCTACCTAGGAGGTTGGTTTTCATTTCTTTTGAAGTCTGAGTTAACTTTTCTGTTTTTGATTTTGATGGAGATTGAACCCTAGGGGGATCAAGGGGGATTGATCCCCTCCCAAAATAAAAAAATATGTTTATTTTAGACTTTTAATCAGTATTAATGAGACTGCAGTTATATACAAAATTCCGCAAATAACATCACGCAAAGAGCATAGGGCCACTTCTGGATGACTTCATTGATCAGCTTCAGTTGAGATTCCAAAATAATAAAGCCACATTATCATCTCTCAACATTTTCCGTCTGTGTGTTGCAAAGAACAAATTAATCAAAATTATCAAGAAAACTACTTTAAGCTCTATAAAACATTTGGAATGGGACTTTGTAAAAGCTGAATTAGAATAAAATGGGTAGAAGAATCTGAACTAGATCGACCAACATGTGCTATTAAAGCTCTCGGAGAATGCAACTAGGCCTTATTTCCAAACATTCACAAACTTTGAAAGGTCTCGGTGACACTACCTATTTCTACATGTACTCCTAAGTCCTAAGATGACGTTCTCTTCTCTGAAACGCCTCAAAACTTATTTTAGAAACTCCACAGGCTAGCAAAGACTAAACGGTTTGGCGTTAATGTCAATCCACCGCAGAATTGACATTGACACCGAGGAGGTAATTGATTTGTTTGCTGCAAAGAAAGATTGAAGACTAAATTTAATTTTGTATAAGGTGTTAATATTTCTGTAATGGTTTTCTAATAAATATATATGATAAGTAACACCATTTTATTTCCTTTTAAAACGATTTTTTGTTTTTCTACCGTTCCACCAAATCAAACCCTCCACGAAATTATTTTCTGGCTACGGCCTTGCTAGCCCTCTGGCATGGAACGCAAGCATTCTACTAACGTAGCTATCTAAGCATCGGACTACAACAGTTTTTATGTGACAGTCTCTGTTGACGGTTGCCTGGGAACAGGTTACAACAATACTTTACAGATGTCCTCTGACATCAATGGCTTGGCATGCCAAAGAGCTCTGATGCTCCATCTATTCATTTTATATTGATTGATGCTTGATTTATTAAATTTTTATTTCTTGTTTTACTGTGTACATATTTTGATAGAATTTAAATTTGAACATAATTTTTTTGTATTTAGGTAATTTTATGTATTTACATAGGTACCTTTTTGTAATTTTTAATGCAATTATTTTGTAAACCTACTTAGTTGTTTTTTTTTTTAAATAAAGAAATTTAACTTGAATTTTCATTGTTTTTATTTTTGTTACGTATAAATGTACTAGATTACAAACTCAGAACAAGAAATACCGGCCCCTAAAGCTTACTGGAGCAACGAGTGGACAGTACCAGAGAGAAAGTTGTATAACTGTAAGATTTTTTGATCAAAATGTTGACTAACAAAAAAACGCAAAAAAATATATTCTTCAACTAAACAAGGATAAATCAACAAGGTAAAGATACAACGTAACGCCACTGTGTTACCTCCAGGCACGTGCAACAGAACGCCACTGTGTTACCTGCAGGCACGTGCAACAGAACGCTACTGTGTTACCTCCAGGCACGTGCAACAGAACGCCACTGTGTTACCTCCAGGCACGTGCAACAGAACGCCACTGTGTTACCTCCAGGCACGTGCAACAGAACGCCACTGTGTTACCTCCAGGCACGTGCAACAGAACGCTACTGTGTTACCTCCAGGCACGTGCAACAGAACGCCACTGTGTTACCTCCAGGCACGTGCAACAGAACGCCACTGTGTTACCTCCAGGCACGTGCAACAGAACGCCACTGGTTACTGCATGACTAAAACAATGGACCCCAGTCAACAAAAGAAACTGCAGTCAATCCCTATTGGTCGGGATACGTGAGAACCTGCAGTTGATGTATTAAATGTAGGGATAAGTACGACCCGCTGTCTGTTGACACTCCAGTCAATTTCTACACTCAACAAGAAGACACAGCTGGATCCTGGGAAAGAAGAAGACTGCAGCAGATTCAACTAATCTTTAACAGGAGAGAATTCACTGCTTTCAAGACTGGAAGGCTGCATGGTAGGTTGGACTCCACGAGCCTCGAGAATACAATGATTGGGTCGAAAGGCAAAAATTGGTTTATTACAGGCATATAATGAGAAATTAGAAGTTTTAGCTCCTACACCTCTTGACTTACAGATTGGTATGGAGCTGACCATCCATTCTATAAAAAATGGTTCACTTTGCCTATGTCACCCATGTTGCAGGGAAGGATGTCAAAAGTTGCTGGGTTTATGTTCATTTGAGGTTTGGTTTTTGAAATGTAAGTACACATGCAGTATTTCTAAGCGAGAACTTACACGTGCCTGTTTGTGTGGGCATGCATTTAATATGAACTTTGAATGTTGACCATTCATGGCAGTGGCATGGAGTTGATTTACATCTCTTGTCACGAGTTTGTTTCATCCAGTTGGAGACATACCTCTTGTTCTTTAACCTTGCAAGCTTTCAGTTATCACAAGCCTCCGAAGGCTACCCAGCTCAAGCAGTTTTGATAAATCATATCGGCAGCTGACAAGCTATAAAACATGGATGTGCGTGAACAGTTGATCAGGCTGCCAAATTTACTCCATACAAATTGTTTGAAAAACATTATGGGCAGTAAAAATTGCAGAGTTTATGTTAATTTGAGGTTTGGATTCTAATTTTATGAATACACGTGCAGCCTGCATACAATTTGGTTGTGGGTATGCATTAAATGTCAATATGTCTTTGCAACTCAGATTATGCATATTGTACCTACCTACATTATGTTTAACTTTAATTTTAATTTAAACATGATTTCCTAGTTGTTTGCTAAAGTTATTTTTTGTACTTACATCATTTATATTCTATTGTGCTCCTTGACTGATAGGTTGGTATGAGGCTGACCCCCCGTGCTGTAAAAATTGTTTCACTTTTGCCAATGCCACCTCAGTTTCAGGGAAAGGCGGCAGAAGGTTTATGTTCATGTCAGGTTTATTATTTGTATGCACACATGCAGAATGTGTAGGCGCGAACCTACATAGATGTAGATGTCTACAGGCAGATCTGCCTGTATGTGGGCATGCATTTAAAATGAGCCTTAAATTTTTACATATCTTTGCAGCTTAGATTATAGATTAGAGATAGGCTTGCCTAAATAGCCTTATACCTTCTAGCTTGAATGACAGTTCTACCACATTTGGTAAAACCTATATTTTTTGTTCATTATCCTTCCTAGAAAACATCCCTTCTTTTGTCTTTCGAAATACTTTTATGGTGGAGCAATAAGCTTTTGTGCATTGAACTCTGAGGGGAAGTGATTCTTGGAAAACCGAGCCCATCGTGGGACAAGACAAAAAATATGTTTGGCGTCACAGCCAACCGAAATAACTGTTATTTTCTAAAAATATATAATAACTAGCTGACCCGGCAGATTTTATCCTGCCTTTATTTTTATTAATGAGATTCAATAGTTTTGTGGATTTGTAAATTTGGGAATGGCTGTTTTTCAGAAAATGGAAAAGATGAGCGAAGAAATCTTATTTTGAAGTGATCATTGTAACTATTATAGTGAGACGGCATCGCCCAATAACTTAAAACAATTGAGCGTGCATATTTTCATGGGCATTATATTAAATGAAATTGGGCTCATTTAAAGATATTGAAGTAGGTACTATGGATTGCAGTTATGAAAGATGTTGTAGCCTTTTAAATTTCAGGAGGTGCATAATATGAAAGTTGTATAGGGATATATATTTTTTTATTTTTTTTAAAAAATAGATCACTTCTTTACGCATTGCTTTGAAAGTTTCAGCAGACAGATTAAATTGTATTTTATTGCCGAAATTTCCTGAAAAAAAAACATTTTATCTACCCCAACCATCGTGTAAGCATTTCTTTACATTTTTAACTTTCGTAACTTACAGGTTGTTAGTATGAGATTGATCGCCTACTGTAAGAACTGGTTCACTCTGTCGAAGTCACGCCTGTTTCAGGGAAGGTCGGCAAGAGCTGCAGGGCTTATTTTTATATTTTTTTTTAATAGATTTGTGGAAAGGAATGCAATCCACCAACCTATTTTACCTGGCCAGTTGTCTTCATGTGAAAGCAGAAGCTTGTGTGCATGCAACGGCATCTGTTGAACCAGGGTCGAAGTTATCGTCGCGGGATTCGAACCAGCGTTATCCGGCTCCAAATAACCTGTCTTGATCCCCGCGGCTATAACACCGACTATATATATTTTGTCATTTTCACACTGTAATTGGTATTTCAAGCATAATTTCATTGCTTAATATTAATAAAAGAATGCTGTCATTCTATTGGGCAGAAGGAAACGTTTTCTGTGCACATTAAGGTGGATCGCTGTATGTATGGAAAAAATTAAAAATCATTTTTTCGTAATTGCGTTATGCAGAACAGTTGCTCTATGGGGTGAGTATCTGATATAAAAAAAAATCTTATCAAAATATTAATTTATTATACTGCCCCAAGTCATCGGAAAAATTACAAAAATACATAAAACTACTCATTTTTACCCCTGTGTTTAATAATCAAGTATTAGATAAAATCAAACGAAATATAATTTTGTTTCTTTAAAATGAATGAAATAGTTATCATTACGTGTTTGGTATCTTGTAATTTGAGAGGGATGGGTGAAGGCACCCCCTAACTTTGTTACTCCGCGCAGACGCGCGTCACCAATTCGGTGCTCTCAGAGATGTAACTATAGTTGTACGCTACTCATATTTTTTGCACATACAAATTTACGAGAGATCTTAAGTGTATTTTTAATATATCAGCGTGTTAATGCAACAGATTGGCTTCATTTAACGATGCAAAACATCTTAAAGTACCGATAACTGAAAAATATTCTGATTGACCAAAGAACCAAAAGATAAATGATCATAAGGGGTGTTGATTTGAAAACTGCTGCGGGAAATTAAAAAAAAGCTGAACCGGAAACAGAAATATTAACCATACAAAGAAAAAGCTACAAGTTCATTGCCAAATCTGTCTGACCTATCAACTGATGTCTCTCAACAACCAGTCTTAACAGTAATAGTAAAACTAGCACTTCAGAGACCGCTACCTCAAATTTCGTATTCATATTCATTAAAAAATATTGACCTTGGCATACTGGAAAAACCTGTGGATAAATTTGGCATTTCCAATAAGGCTGAAGCTGCTCTTGTTTTGGCAACAAAGCGTTGGTATTATTTCAGACAAATATTCATCCAAAGTTTTCGATCAAATAAAATTAGAAGAGCCCGTGAAAAGCAAATAACTAAGTTCAGCGGTGTGACCATTGATTCTGATTACTAAGATTTGGGTTTATACTTTGATGGACGTAAAAATAAAACCTTTATCATAAGAGAAATATAATTATAGAGGAGCGTATTAGTTTACTTAAGGACGCAAGGTCACAGTACATTGGACATATTTCTTTAAGCACTGGAAAAGCAGCAATAATAAAAAGAAAAATTATGGATATTTTAATCAGTAAAGATATCAATGTCATCCTTTTTGCTGTAATCGGACGTGATAGAACTATTGTTAATACAGATGGAATTGGTAAATTTATTCCAAAAAACTTGAAATATCTAGTAAAACCGCTGCAGTGGTGTATTTGTCAACTCCATGCCAACGAACTTCCGCGCCAATTATTTGAATATATTGATGGTTGTACAATTGGACTAAGAAGTTACTCTGGACCCATAGAAAAGGTATTAAAAAGTTGTGAAGAGCTTCCAATAGTCTCGATTCTAACTATCCAATGTGATCTACCTATTGAACGGAGAATAACTATAAAGTCTGGATATTGTTCTCAAAGCTTATTCAAAGAAACACTGGAAAACTAGTGCATTCAAGATGGCTCACAGAATACTACGGCTTTATGTTTTTTTTTTAACCATCTGACAAGCTGTTAATATTATCAATTATATAATGAAAGTGGATGCTTTTATGTGGTCTTACATCAAAACTAACCACATTGCATTAATGGTGCTAGACACTTACACAAGACAATCTAAATGTCGCGATATTTGACAGTTAATTTAAAGCAGATACTACATCCTGTTATACAGAGAAATGGATATTTCAATCATATAAAAAACATCTTACTTGCTTTGCCTTTTTATGAGTTCTAGCCTTGTGAAGAATATTGAAACGCGACAGGAAATAATTTTGAGAATTCGAACTACGATCGGCCAAAACTTGATTTTGATGCAGACAATTATAAAAACCCTTATAAACTGGCACGAAAATAATGTGGCCAAGCCGCCTGTTACAAAATTTATGAACGGTGAATTAACATCACGTTGATAAGAAAATCCACCGCTTGTTGACGAACTAATCTCAAGCCATTTCCATTTTCCTTTCTACACGTTAGCCACTGAAAGATTAGTAAAAATTGTAACAAAAACTTCAGCTGCTGTTTGCGGTCTTATCAAAAGAGATGAATTCATTAAAAGAAACCTGGAATCGCGACAAATAATGCCTTTTTTCAATTTAAAGAAAGATTACCAATTTTCTTAAAATCACTATTTTCTAGACTTCTGTTGATTGCCATTTTTTCATTTTTTTTGCCATAAAAGGGTCTTTTTTCTATCATTTATAGAAAATCATGCTTTGTGCTTAAAATTGAACTTAATTTTACTACAATTATTTTTTCTTAATAAACAAAAAAAAATGTTAAGTATATAGCAGTTTTTATGATTTTTATTAACTTTTCGAGGCTTTGGGGCAGTATAAGATCAAATATTTCGACCTTATGGTAGTACAATTTATTGTTTGTATTGATATAGAGCAGCTTTTGGCCAAACGCAAAATCGAAATTCCCAAAAAAACGATTTCGATCCACCTTAGTGCACATCTCAAAAATAATCAAATGATCATTTATAGGTTTTAAATGATGCTTTAAATAAAGCTAGTTACAATCGTTGATGTACAGTGTATGTATACATATTGATTGATATTAGACGAAGTAAAATCAATAAGATAATTTAGGTTAGATCATTGTTTTGGATGTCCATATATATTATTGTTTATTGATTTTAAAAACATAATTAATTGTGTATGTTTCTTGAATTATAGGTTGGTTTGCAGCTGACCACCCATGCTGCAGAAAATGATTCACTTTGCCAATGGCACACCTGTTTCAAGGAAGGTCGGCAAGAGTTGTGGGCCTTATGTTTATTTCGGATTAGGTTTTTATATTGTAGCTCCACATGCGGCATGTGTTAGTGTGAAATTAAGCATGTCTGCTTGTGGGAATGCATTCAATGTGAATCTCGATTGATACATATATTTGCAACTTAGATTTAGATCATTGTGTTTATGCTCCTTAACTTATAGGTTGGTATGCGGCTGACCACTCATGCTGTAGAAAATGGTTCACTTTTCCAATATCACTCCTGTTTCAGCAAAGTTCGGCCAGAGTTGTAGGGTGTTTGTTTATTTGAGATTTGGGTTTTAATATTGTAGGTTCACATGTGGCATGTGCAAGCGCGAACTTATACATGTGTGCTTGTGAGAATGCATATTTTGTGAATCCCCAATACCTTTGCAACTTAGATTCGGAAAAAATGTAATCCTTTTTTCACAATTTATTGATGATACAAACTTCATATTTTCTTAATTATGTTTATTTTAGCTTTGACTTGTTACCTCGTATTAACGATTCGAGCTCAAGTTTGCACATAGAAAGTTGAATATTAAGTAAGAAGATCGAGTATGTAGTAAACCTTGGTTCACTTTTGCCAATGCCCCCCTGGTTTCAGCGAAAGTGGCAGGAGTTTCAAAGTTTATGTACCTATACATGCAGCATGTGTAAGCATGAACTTACAATGTGCTTACTTTTGGGCATGTATTTAATATGAGTCTAAAATGACAAAATATCTTTGCAACTTAGATTATATGTTTTGAAATGTAATTTGTCGTGTATGTTCTTTGACTTATAGGTTGGTATGCGGCTGACCACCCATGCTGTAAAAATAGTTCACTTTCCCAATGTCACCCCTGTTTCAGGGAAGGATAGCAAGAGCTGCAGGGTGTATGCCCATTTGAAATTTGGTTTTTATGTTGTAGGTTCACATGAGGCATGTGCATTGTGCAAGCGCAAACTTTACGTGTCTGGTTGTGAGAATGCATGTAATGTGAATCTCCCATGTAGCATATCTTTGCAACTTAGATTAGATTTGATTAGACGGATCTAAGAAATGTTGAAAGTGCCACCATATGTTTTTATGCAACTTAGATTATAAGTCCTCGACTTGTAAGTTGGTGTACAAATTGTTTCACTTCTGCCTGTTTAATGTAAAGTTAGCATAAATTGCACCGTTGTTATTTGGGATTTGCAGTTGGGTCTTATTTTGAAAATATACATGCATTATGTGTATGCACAAACTAACATGTGTTTCCTTTTGGGCATTCATTCAATATGAACCTTAAATGTGTGCATATATTTGTAACTGAGATTAAAGACTTATTTATTTAACCTTGAACGCTTTTCATGACTTTGACAGTTGAAAAGCTTAATTCCAATTTTTAAAAAAGAGTTCTGTTTGGTAAAGGCTGTTGATGAATAAAATCTTTTATTCCATTTTCAAATTTTGTACCTTCCAGTTTATTTTATTAATTTGATTTTGTTTAACCTCTTACAATATTTCAAACCGAACACATTTAATGAAATTTGAATATGGAACAAAAATCTGTCAATTAGATGAAGTTGGAAATGATCATTTCCCATATAAAAACGACGTTCAGCATTTCACAAATTTAAACATGTTCTGCGATATTTTATCAACTTTTTTGTACGTTATAACCCTTCCCAGATTACGTACTTTATTCTGAAACGAAAGACAGCCAAAACCGTTTAGTCCTTCACCATTTTATCACATTACCAACGAACGCTTTTTTGGTTTTATAGTATAGAGAAGAGAAGATGTGCAATCAACTAGTCCCCAGTCTAATGGTTACACTACAGATTTGTAATCGGAAGCTTGAGGATTCGAATTTGGGCGGAAAACAAAAACAAATAGATCGAATAGGAGGCTTAAACGGCCGGCTGATGATGCTGGAGAGTTGTTTTCTAGAATCTGTTGCTGGAGCTTCCGGAAGCTCCAGCTCCTACAGGCCACGGCAACAGATCCTGGATAGCTACTTTATAGTATTAATATATCGAACATGCTCTTCGCTGGGTTCAAAAATTCATATTCATACACCAATCACTAAAGTTCCATTCAGCCTTATAACAACTGGGTGTTTCTTTAAAATTGGCGTTTTCTGTGTAGACGACAAAGTTCGCATGGGACTCTTGAGGTGTGATCGCACACAAGAACAGCGGTCACGAAATAAATCATCCATATATACTTATTTATAAAACAGAAAATATCTTGACTTACTTTCAGGAGTATTCTTGCATATAAACTAATACGTCCACTAGAGGCGCTGTTTTACTTTCAACGCATTTTTGTGTGTTTTCAGTTTATTGATTTAAAAAAGAAATTAGATTCAAACACTGAGATATTAATTTTAATATACCTACATGGATGGATTCAAAGAAAAAATACTTTTTTTTGTTTGTTCGTGTACCTACCTATTTGCATACTTTCTACCACTGTGTTTCAAAATCGTTTATTTTTACCTGAAATGAAAGTTTTTTGTATTAATCCGGTTTTTGTAAGTCGAGTATTTATTTTATTCCAGAGCTTAGTAAGCTTCTACGAAAAACTACTAAACATTTTTATTTGTAGAAATGGATTCAGAACATTTTTTTTTTTTTTTTAAATAGATTTGTGGAAAGGAATGCAATCCACCAACCTATTTTACCTGGCCAGTTGTCTTCATGCGAAAGCAGAAGCTTGTGTGCATGCAACGGCATCTGTTGAACCAGGGTCGAAGTTATCGTCGCGGGATTCGAACCAGCGTTATCCGGTTCCAAATAACCTGTCTTGATCCCCGCGGCTATGACACCGACATTATTTTATTTTTTAACTTTTTTCTCGTCGAGAAAACGCCATCTTGCATGGGACTACCGTCCTCAGCAACCAATTACAAAATATTTGTTTGCCTTTTCCCTAGCAACCCGGCGGCGTCACAACAGACTTTTTCTCTATATCAATTCGCGTGCGGACCAGTGATATGGTGCGGACCTCATTCCTAAGAATGTTGGAACAGTGGGTACATCTGATATTTCATTTAAACGACTGACTGTAGCTCTGTCACCTCTCCACTAGGTTTGCTAGAGCCTCTGCAGTCACCTCCAATGAGGTCTGTACATTTCAAAACGCAAAAAGTTGTGACGTCACACGACCGGGTTGCTGGGGCAAAGGCTAACTGCAAATTTGTAACTGGTTGCTAAGGAATCTAGTTGTGACGTTCTCCCACCGAGAAAAAATCTAATTCTGAATCCAATTATGTGTATACAATCATGTATACAATAGTGAAAAATGGGACTAAGCTACTCATATAGTGTAACTTCTTGCTGCGTTCTCTCCGAAGTGGTCGCATATGGCAAGTGGAACCTATTTATTTTTACAGGTAAGGGGTCCGGCCTTACACCAACCACTTGGGTTGAAGTGGGGGGTTTCCAAGCTCCCGAGGGGGCTGGTACTCATTTCTTGTGAAGGCTGAGTAACCTTGCCGGTATTTTTTGGGGTTTGAAATAAACACCGAACCGGGAAATCATTTCTGACCATATCACTGTTTCTGACACCCTCGGTGGGATTCGAACCCGAGCTCACGGCATAAAATGCAAGCATCGACTGAGCTATCGACCGGACTATAAAACCTTGCCGGTATTTTATTTTGGGTTTGAAATAAACACCAAAACGGAAATCATTTCTGACACCCTTAGTGGGATTCGAACCCGAACTCTCGGCATGGAATGCAAGCATCGACTGATTTGCAAAATTCACGTGTTTTCTTGTGGGCGTGCATTAAATATGAAATGTTAATGCAACTTCGATTTCAGGGAAAGGTGGCAGGAGTTGCAAAGTTTATGTTCATGTGAGGTTGGGTTAATTTTGTATGTACACATGCAGCATGTGTAAGCGCGAAATTACATGTGCATGCACAAATATTAACATTATTTGTCAATATATCTTTGCAACTTAGATTATGGAATAAATATTTGCAACTTAGATTAAAAATACATTCATTCGCTTCCTACAAAGAACTAATAGGTAGGCGGTAGGTTTTTTTCTGAAACAATACAATATCTTCTGCTTAAAGATAACGATCAGCTAAGTCAAAAATATTTGTGTAAAACTTGCAAGTGCTGTTAAGTGCCTACCTGTATCGTCTAGAATTTAGATTTATTTTTAAAGAATCCTGTGCGGGAGATTCTAGATTTCAGAGAATCTAGAGGTCTATGAGACTTGTTGTAGTGCCGCAGAGGCGTTGATGATGCGGCAGCTTACATATATCCTGATCCTTTGTAGTAAGGCTGTTAGCTGCGTAGCGCAGTTTTAGGTGTTGTTTTGAGACACTGAAAGGAAGGAAGGAAATTGGTTTTAAATAGGACAAGATTAAATTGGGGTAGCAGCACAGATACCGGTAACTTGTTCTCTAAATGGGCAGTTCAGTAAAGAAATGAGTCGTGAAAATACCAAGTTGTCATAGTTTTGAGATCGACTGCACAGGGATGAATGTGAGTCGTTCTACGAGTTGCTCTTACTGTGACAAGGGCAGGGCTGGAAGTCTCATCCCCACGGTAATTCTTATGTACCGAATATCGGTAATATTTGTATGAAGACCTGTCAATCCAAGATGGCCGCAGGTGAACAGCTGATTAGTCTTCAGACAAGTATTACGGATATTCGGTAGGTAAGAATTACCGTGGTGATGAGACTTCCAGCCGAGGTATAATTGAGGTTATTTCATAAGAACAGACGCCGTTATAGTACGGAGTACCTATGGAAAAGGCATAGCATTCCTTGAATATTTTTGAAATAACTGATTAGGGAACATGGAAATCCGAGGACATCGTCAGATGGAGTAGGAAGAGGAGACGGTTATGTAGGGACGACGGGGACCGCATGTGTGAAGGCAGGATAAGTCGGAGCGTTGTACGCGAGATACCACACGGCCAGCGTCTACCAGGCCAACCGCCCAAAACATGGAAGAACTGCTAGTCTCTGCATCACAAGAGGAGAGTCACGAATAAATAGATTTACAATGATAACAAGAAGAAGAAGATTAAAGAGGAAGGAAAAACTCAAAGGGCATTGTATTCAGTAAAATAACTTCCTTGGCAACATAGGCAGATAATATAATCTATCTTATCTTAGTTGCAAAGATATATTGACATTTCAGACTTATACTCAATGCCCACACACAGGCAGACACGTGTAAATTCGTTCTTACACATGCTGCATGTACACTTAAAAACTTCACATTAACATAAAACTCCTGCCACCCTTCCCTGAAACAGGGGTGGCATTGGCAAAAGTGTACCAAGTTTTTAAACTTACATATTTATTTCTTACATATTTCATTGAATCCATCAGTACCCTTAGTACGAGTTGCAAAACTTGAGTAATGTAAAGTTTACGGCAATCATTAAAGAGTGATTTCTCCCAAAATCTGCCGTTTTTGTTGGTTTGAACTTGATTTTCTTCATCACTGTAACTCTTTGCTAAGACCATAAAGTGTAAGAAACAAAAACGGCAGATTTTGGGAGAAATCACTATTTAATATTTTCCATAAACTTTACTTTTCTTAAGTTTTGCAACTCGTACTAAGGGTACAGATATCCAGACCGGACCGGCGAATGAATGGAATATCCAGAGTCATAATAAAAGAAGAGCTTGTATGAAGAAGGTTATGACTCTGGAGGAAATGAAAGAAGTATGTAAGGATAGAAAGAAATGGCGGTTGATCTGTGATGTTGGCGGCTGGGGTTTGGTAAAGTAAAATTGGTTTTATGATTTAGTTTTTTATGTCCATGTATATAATATTTATTGATTTAAAAAAATGTAATTTGTCATGTATGTTCCTTGACTTATAGGTTGTTATGCGGCTGACCACCCATACTGTAAAAAATTGGTTCACTTTGCCAATGTCACCCCTATTTCAGGGAAGGACGGCAAGAGTTGCAAGGCTTATGTTCATTTGAGATTGGGTTTTTATATTGTAGGTCCACATGCGGCATGTGTTAGCGCGAAATTATACATATCTGCTTGTGGGAATGCATTTAATATAAATCTTAAATGATATATATCTTTGCAGCTTAGATTAGATTAGATTAGATTAGGTCCCTTCCCTAGTGTCAGAGATGAATTCCCGTTTCGGTGTTATTTCAAACCAAAATAAATACCGGCAAGGTTTACTCAGCCTTCACAATAAACGAGAACCAGCCCCTCGGGAGTTGGGAAACCCCAGTTCAACGGAAGCAATTGGGGTAAGGCCCTTACCCGTAAAAATAAATTTATCCATTTGAAAAATCAGAAAAGCCCAAATAATAATAAAAACTGCAATGTTAACTTTTTTGGACATTTCTCTTTTTAAAGGAAAGAAAAATTATAATAGTTATTTTCAAATAATGTTTCATGAACATTTTTGACTTATCGAGTGACTTCCTTTAATCTTTTTGAGAAAGAAAGGCCCAGATGGTCGGGAAGACAATATATTTTAAGACATTTTTTCTTAACATTGCAAGGGATCTAAAATCTTATCCGGGTCTTTCTTTCCAAAGCACTTATTTTCTTTGTTTGGATTTCTGCATTCATTTGAGGCTATCGTAAATTAGTGCAGATCGACCCTTATAACAAACAATTATTGTACACTCACAGATCAAAAAAAGTGTACACTGTATTCCTTGCAGTTAGCTTGCAGCTGTGTAGGTACTATTCGTAAGTCGTAAGAACTGAAGATTTCAAAAAATATTTTTGTCTTTTCCTTCTATTTCATGTTGTATCGAAGGGTAATTTTAACTGTGACGCCATTCCACTAAGGATGTTCAGATCCTCTGCAGATTTGCCTACATTTCTTCCAATCCTTGCATGCCCCTCTCAGTTCATTCATATCCTTTCTCTTATCCAGTTCTTACCTTACGTCCGGTCTATAGCTGACTTGGTAGAATGCTTGCATTCCATGCTTAGAGCTCGGGTTAGATTCCCACCGAGAACCACCAATGGAACCACCAGAAATGATATTTCGTCTCGGTGAAAACGCAACTAAGCTACACATATAGTGTAGTATCCCCGACGGGATAGAATGTGACGTGTGGAACCTATTTATTTTTTCAGGGCCGGCTATACGCTAACCATTTCAGTTAAAGTTTTTCAGCTAACGATTAGTACCTACTCATTTCTTGTGAAGGCTAAGTTAACCTTGCGGTTTTTTTGTTTGAAATAAACTCCGATACGGGGAATCATTTTACACCCTTGTTGGGATACAACCCTAGCGCTTGACATGGATTGCAAGCATTGCAGCAATCGGACAATTGCAATAAATAACTATGTCATACAATATGCATCTATAATCTAAGCTGCAAAGTAATGTTAACATTTAAAGCTCATAATTAAATGCATGCCCACAGACAGGCACATGTAGGTTCACGCCTACACATTCTTCATGTGTGCATATCAAGAAACAAATTAAAAAAGGCTCATAGCAACATAAACCTTGCAACTCCTGACGCCTTTCGCTGAAATCGGGGTGGTATTGGCAAAAGTGAACAATTTTTTTTATACTAACATACCAACTTATCAGTCAAGTAGCTAATAGTTATTTAGATTAAAGGAATGAGCTGGCTTATTTCGGCCAATGAAAAATGAGGAGCATTCACTCCTGCATCTCATCATGAGACTAGCTCCAGGTCGAAGGAAACATCTTGGTTGAAGAACCTGAGACAGTGGCATGGCAGAAGCACAAGATCCCTCTTTCGTGCCGCAGTATCAAAGGTGTAAATCGCTATGATGATCGCCCATCTTTACTGAAGAGACACAAGAAGAATAAGAAAAAGAAGGATATTAATTTATTTAGCGTGTACTTTGAAAACTAAATCTAAAAACACTGCAACTTAGATTACAAAGCAAAATTTTCAAAGTCGGTATGTCAAGGCATTTCTAGGTTTTGTTCTAAAATTTATAGCTAAGCTTAAAAAGTAATTTATGGGTACCAGTAAAACTTTATTACTAGTATACCTTCTTCTTCCCAGTATGTATTTAGTTTTTTGTTTGAAGACCTTTCTATTCTTTCCTTTGCAAGCCGGATGACCGCTATGCCAGGAGCGCTGTCAGGTATTTGTCGGCCCAGGTCAATTTGTCGATTTCTTTTCCGTATTTGAGGTTTTTTTTCATGGTCTGAGAACAAATTGAAATTGGGAAGTTTTTTCTCGGAGAGCAAACGTCACACTTGAGTGGGACTGCTTTCCTTAGAAAACAATAACAATATATTTGCTTGCCGTTTCCCTAGCATCCCGGCCGTGTGATATCACAATATTGTATTTGTCAATTCATTTCTTCTTGTCTTTTATTTAGTTTATTATTTATCTTATATATTTTTTTCCTTGACTAATAGGTTGGTATGAGGCTGACCCTCCATGCGGTACAAAAATGGTTTATTTTGACAATAAGAGTTTTATGTGGACTTACAATATAAAAACCTGAATCTCAAATGGACATACACCCTGCAACTCTTGCCGTCCTTCCCTGAAACAGGGGTGACATTGGCAAAGTGAACCATTTTCAACAGCATAGGTGGTCAGCCGCACACCAACGTCATAGACTTCTAGATTATATGAAATCTAGGGAGTCTCCCGTACAGGATGCCTTAAAAAAGATCTAAACTGAATACTTTAAGTTATTTTCCTATATCAAGCTTCTGAAGCTGACCGAGAAAGCCTACAAACATGTATAATAATGTATAAATGTAAATTTATCGGTGTTATGGCCGCGGAGATCAAGACAGGTTATTTGGAACTGGATAACACTGGTTTGAATCCCGCGACGATAGCTTCGACCCTGGTTCAATAGATGCCGTTGCATGCACACAAGCTTCTGCTTTCGCATGAAGACAACTGGCCAGGCAAAATAGGTTGGTGGATTGCATTCCTTTCTACAAATCTATTTAAAAAAAAAAATGAAATTAGTTGATAGAAGGGGAAAAACGTGAAGAAGAAGAAATAAATTAACACATTTTAAAAATATTATTACTCACATATGTAGTTTACCGGCCCATGCCTTGGGCTACTGCGGAATGCAGTTTAGAAACGAATCGCCTCTGTGCATGCAATTAGCTTTTAAAATTCGTTAGAACTAAAACCTACCCTTAGCTCGGCCAACCATATTCCTTATTGACAGAAAGTATAAATTCTCCCACTGCTCCAATCATCCCTCATTATCTCTCCAACCCTGGAAAGGAGTACATCAATAGTGAATTGTAAGTTAAATTTCTTATAGATATTTGGTAGAATCTGTGTATCGTTTTGTGATTCATTTTTTTCCTTGTGTTCGTCGAATCAAGAATCTTCATCAGTTAATGATCACTCAGTTAACGCGTACATCCATGTGTATTTAATTTTGGAGTACGTCGTGTGTACTGGGAGATTGTGTAACTGTAATTTCATCAGTTGATTCTAAAATTTAGTGCAAATGGGATAATTTGGTACGCCTTGTGTATTTGTTTCATCTCATCGTTTTCATCACAATGATTATCATTTTTGTTTTTGTTTTAGCTCACCCAGTACACAAGTACGGACATGTGATATTCGAACATGTAGTACTAAAGTGTACTAGGCGATTTAGACTAAAAATAAATTATCATCTTCATCACATCATCAATTTCCTGATTCCCCTACACAAGCAAGGACATCTAGGCAATCTAAAATCATCGCTTTCGTCATTTCGGTCAGCAATCTCATGATTTAGTTCCAGTTCACCCAGTACACAAGTACGGACATGTGACTTTTGAACATGTAGTACTATGGTGTACTAGGCGAATGTGAAGCTAAAATTTCATCACATCACTTCTTTCATCATCGTATCATTCGGTATCTCGTTTGTCTCCAATTTTCCTGATTTATTTTCAGTTCACCCAGTACACAAGTACGGACATGCGTGTTTTGAACATGTAGTACTATGGTGTACTAGGCGAATGTGAATTTAAAATTTCATCACGTCATCCATCATCGCATCATTGAAGAGTTGATACGCATCACCCAGTACACGCGTACATCCATGTCATTATTGAAATGGAGTACGTTTTGTGTACTAGGCGATGGCGCATCCACAATTTCATCACTTTGTTTCATCGCATCAAGCTACCCTATTTGGCATTCGTTTCAATTCACCCAGTACACATGTACATCCAGAGATATTCACAATGGAGTGCAAGCTTTGTACTGGGTGAATTTGTAACTAGAAATTCATCAGATCTTTATCTTATTTTCGAGCACATTCCCTCGCGTTTCATGTCTAAAGGATTCAGTTCACCCAGTATTATTTTATGCAATTTGAAACCATATTTCAAATTTCATCATGGTTTCAATTCACCCAGTACACATGTCCATCCAGTGATTTTAAATGGAGTACATGTTTTGTACTGAGCGATCATGTAACTAGAATTTCATCGCAACACGCCGTTCATCGTTTGTATCACATTGTATGGTGTGTTGGATCATGATAATAGGAATTCATCGTTCCACAACGTTTCGTTCATCGTTCTTAGTTCACCCAGCACGCGTGTCTATCCTGTGATACGCTAAAACGGAGTACAAGTTTTGCAATTTCATCGCAACATGACATACATCGTTTTCATCATATTGTGATGGTTTCAGTTCGCTCGGTACACATGTCCACCCAGTGATTTTTAATGGGGTAAATGTTATGTACCAGGCGATCATGTAACTATAATTTCATCGCAACATGCTCCACATCGTTTTCTGTGTTTAGCTGTGTTGGAACAATCAATCGACACTCACCTTAATTAATTTTGCTAATTTTGGAAGGCGCCGGGTCAGCATGTTGATCTGGGGATTACTGGATCAGGGCTGCTATTCCCATTTCTCACAAAAATCTCGAGTCCCAGAAATCAAGATTCACAAAAAATGGCCGCCTCGTATTCTGCAATGCAAGTGTTTCTGTCTAATACGATTCTATCAAAACGATTTGGCAACGTTGTTTTTGATCATGCTGTCTCATTCTAAATCATATATTTTTATTCGCTCTCGCAAAAGTCAGCTGGGAATTTAAAATAATATTATTATTTACATATTTTGGACAGTGTTATAATTTTCTGAGATTATTATCGTATAAAATAACGTTGCATTGGAATTGCAATAAAAGTACTTATAATGTTTTCATCGACCAAGTTTTTCACCTTAAAACCACGAATTCTAAATTAAAAATATGATACTGAAGTACTTCTTAATATTATGATATGTTATTTTACGGAGGAATAACATTTCACCTTTTTAAAATAAATACTTCTCAAAATCTTCGCAACATAACCTCCGTAACATAGATCTTCATACATTTTGAGCGCTCGAGATGCAACTCACCGGCAAAATGGCTCATGATTCTTCTCTAATGACAAGAATCGAGGTGAGACCTTGTGGAATACCGTTTATGGCTTTTTTGACATATTTTCGTAAATTCTAGAAGATTATTGTCTATGGGTCAAATGGGAATAGACACCCAGGAGGATTCTTCACTCAGCGAATGTGGAGCTTACCAACCACATATTATAGATCATCTACGCAGTTCTCTTCAGCTATTCCATGGATGATCTCGCCCGTCATTAGGCTTATACGGTGTGAAGCTGATTTGAAGAAGAGCGCATCGTATTCAGATGGTTTCAGTTCACCCAGTACACATGTACATCCATGTAATTAATTAGCAATGGAGTACATGTTGTGTACTAGGCGATCATATGACCAGAATTCCAGCATTTCACTATGGAAGTACTAATTATCACCATTTTATGATATCTAGTAATATTATTATTAATAATAGTAATAATAGTAAATAATAGTATTATTATTATTATTAATATCTTATGTAGACTTTTGATTTTTACATGTGTTTTGGTTTTGATTTCTGGTAAGATTCGATTAATTAAAATCTTATGATTAATGTTAATTTTGATTGGATGTCAAGCTAGTAAAATATGCAGGTTCATTCAGCCTTACGAAACGCTTAAAACGCAACTAAGCTACACATACAGTGTAACTTTTTGTCTGCATAATCCCCGAAGGAGTCGGATGTGGTGATTCGGGACCTATTTACTTTTACGGGTAAGGGGGCCGGCCTCACGCCAACCCCTTCAGTTGAAGAGGGGGTCTCCCAGCTCCCAAGGGGGCTGGTTCTCATTTCTTGTGGGGGCTGCATTAACCTTGGCAGTGTTTATTTTGAGTTTGAAATAAACACCGAAACGGGAAATCATTTCTTACATCCTCGGATGTGATCGAACCTATTCTCGGCATAGAATACAATCATTCTAGCAGCTGAGCTATCGACTGGACTTTTTACAAGCATGGTCGTCGCTAGAAATCGCCAATTCTCAATTCTCAAAAGCTGGATGAACCTTTGGTGACCGGTCTTTCTATATCTATATATATATATCCAAGATATATTACATAGAAGATTCATATTAAATCCATTCCCATAAACCAGACACGTATAAGTTCGCGCTTACACGTGCTGTATGTGGACTGGAATCTCAAATGAACATAAGCCCTGCAACTTTTGCCGACCTTCCCTATTTAGAGTAGGTATGGGTGGTCAGCCTTATACCAATATATAAATCAAGGCTTTGGTACAGGTGTAAGTATATGAATTTTGCCCTCCAACAAAGAGCATTTATTATTTAAAAATATAAATGGTATATTTTGTGCTCCGCCGGGATCCAAACCCAACTGTAACTCTGTCGCCATTCCGCTAGGGGTGGCCAGAGCCTCTGCAGAGCTGCCTCCCAACCCAAGACCTTCCATTTACGAGTCCGAAGCGTTACCACTTGACTACGGTCCGGTCCTGGTCACAGTTACAGTCAACGAATTAAAGAACAAATATATTTTATTGATTTGAGTAGGTAGGTATTTATTACAAAATTAGTTTTTTTTACCAAAGTGATCCGAAAATGGGTTAACTTTATTTAAGATTAACTTGAATAAGAAAAATTAAGTACGTAATATGAATATTCAATATTACTCCATTTAAAACAAACATTTTTAACTGAGCTTAAAAATCACATCTAAGAGCCTGGTGCTTAGTTTTGACTTAATGCATACCTAGGTACTTTTAACTTCATATGGAACATCAAGTAAATAAACATGGGTAAATTAATTACGGCGAGTGTAAAAAGTCACGAATTTACATTATTCGCTGATGCGTGTAGTAATTAAAATATAGCTATTGAATTTTCTCCCCTGATTCACGTTGGAATCTTTACGAAGCATGAATATTATGTCATGGACATAATATCAAGATGGCGCCGATTTCCCGCCAGGCGCATGCCCGCCGCGCCGTCTCTCACAATTTCCTTCAGTTGCAATTCCTTCAGCCCTCGAATGGCCGCTCGTTCACCGGCCACGCGCTGCGAACCAATCTACCGACAATATACAATAATATCGATGTATGTTAACATTAAAAAACACGAAAAACAAATAAAAAAACAAACACCACTAATTTAAAGCTCCGCGCTTACGAATGGTTTGACGTTTACCGTATTTTCAAATTTCGAATCTACTAGTTCTATCCGCTGTTCCTTTTTTGAACTTTACCAATAATTTATGGCTGATGTGATGTAATTGGTTCTTTTAAAACAACACCGAAAAATAATACCTACTTACCTATCTTTTCAATTAATAATTATTTCATCACTGAAAATATATTTTTTGTATGTTTTATTTAAAACAACGTGGTGTCGTGTGACTAGTAAAATTCCTGCTAGAATATAAAAGGATATCTTTTGGGGTGAGTCATACTTCTTATGCAATGTTACTGGAATTGATAATTTTTGATTGGATATATTTTCGTTGAGAAAACAAATCAATGTGTTTATGTAATTCTTTTTGACCTACGTCATCGTAGGAGGCTAATGGAAGGGAGGGAGAGAGTGGGCAGATGTCTAGGGTAGGTATCGCCTCACTCCCTCTAGTTCACTTCACTTGGGGTATACGCAAGTATGCGGTGGAAATTTTCCACCGTACGTACTAAATATCGATCGAACCGTTCCGTTTTCAAACGGCGTGGAATGCAAGATTTGTTTCAAATTTCAAAATTGCTTCGCTGATTTGAAATTCGAACGTAGGGCTGTGCAAGCATGTTTTTTTCACAGACAACTATACAAAATACCTAAGTATATTTTTTTGCGTTCCATAGAAAAAAATCCAAAATTCAAAGCCTATATTTATTTTTTAATGATAAATTCATGCTATTTTAACCTTTCCCTACTATTTTCGTTTCGTGTATCACCCCTTGCTACGTGCAAGGACGCCGGATCGATATTTTGTTAAGGTCGACCGTCAGAATAGCTCTGTCTCGCGATTTCATTCATGTGAGAAAATGTATGCACATTTTTACTATTTTCTCACATGCATTATTCTTTCATGTTTTTATTATTTTGTATGCTTTTTTATCAATGAAATATAATGCAATAAAATTATTATTTCTATATATTTTTGTACTTCTCTTAAAATTAATTTAAAAAAGATTTTTTGTCATTTTACTATTAACTATAATACATGTTGTAAAGTTCTGTTATCATTGAAGATTCATTATTGCAAGTTCACGAGCTTAAGTTCACGCATACACTTGCTGCATCTGTACTTTCGAAGTGTTCTTTGAAATTATAGATGCAGTTATTTTTACGGTAATCAAAATCTGTCATGAAAATAGCCCTTCAACTTTTGCCGCTTTACCCTGAGACTGCCGAATTGCCGAACGTGAACAAATTTGTACAGTATGGGTCGTCAGCCTCATACCAAACTACATCAAAATATAAATTACTGCAATAATATTTCTTTGTTTCAATGAAAAGTTCGTGGGAGATATAATATTTTTATTTTCAATCAAGTTAAATTAAGTACCTATAATATTAAGTTTTTGTGAGGAAAACCGCATGTTGTTTTTGTTTTTAGCATTTCTAGCATTTCCTTATATCAATAATTTATTATTAATGAAATTATAAATATTAGGATTGGTTTAGCACATCACTAGCCAATAATTTGACTACAGGTCTTTTTGTTTACACATGGCGGAGTTTTGTTTGTTTTTTTAAACCAGAATAATATAAGTCGACTCATATTTGATATTTGACTCCAGAGATTTGCGAGCAATTTGAAACTTATTTTCGTCACCGTCCTATCTGTAGTTTGAGGCTGATATATTGTAATAATCTGATCACTTTTGTCAATGTCACCAATGTTTCAGAGAAAACGAGGCAAATATTTCAGGGCCTTATGTTCATTTTGGTTTTATTCTGTAAGTAAACATGCAGTATGTGTAATCGCAAGCTCAAACTTCTTTGCTTGTGGACATGCAATAAATATGGCGAAATGTGGCCAGTGCCTCTGCAGATGCGACTCACTTTGTTCTGTCCTTGCACACTTCTTTCATCTCCTCGACATTCATCATTACCTTCATGCATGCAACGCAACTAGACTACTTATGTAGTGTAACTTTTTACCGCGTTCTTTCCGAAAGGGTCGCATGTGGTGAGTGGAACTTATTTATTTTAACTGGTAAGGAGGCTAGGGGGCTGGCCTTACACCAGCCACTTTAGTTGAACTGGAGGTTTCCCAGCTTCCAAGGGGGCTGGTTCGCATTTATTGTGAAGGCTGAGTAAACCTTGGCGTTGTTTTATTTTTGTTTTAAATAAACACTCAAATAAACAAGGGATTCGAATCTGAGTTCTCGGCATGGAATGCCAGCGCTCTACCAAAAGAGCTATCGACCGGACATGCACAATCTCTTTTTCTCACTCTGAAGCTCCTTGACTGATAGGTTGGTACGAGGCTGACCACCCGTGCTGTAAAAATCGGTTCACTTTTGCCAATGCCACCCCGGTTCAGGGAACGGCGGCAGGAGTTGCAAGGTTTATATCCATGTGAGGTTTTCTTTATTTGTATGCACACATGCAGAATGTGTAGGCGCGAACCTACATGTGCCTGTCTGTAGGCATGCATTTCATATGAGCCTTAAATGCTTACATATCCTTGCAGCTTAGATTATAGATGATAGATAGATAGAATGCTCCAGTTATTTGCAATCTCGCTTATTTGATCAATCCATTCTTTCCTCGGTTTTTCCCTTCCACGCTTACCTTTGAAATTGCCTAGCCTATACAAGTACGTAAATAAATGACAAAGTATGTTACGTAAGTACGTAGATTTAACATTGAATAATGCATTGAACTGATAAACTAAACCACAGACATATTAGTTCTGCAAATATTGGTCGATAAAACTAAAGTGCATGTTCAAATGCAATTCGTAACAAGCCGTAATAACCAGTAAGAGCCAGTATTATAAACACTCCTAACCATTCAGTTATAATACAGTGAAGTCGTTACTATTTTGACGCAAGTATATATGTTGCAACCTACCTCAAAACAAATCCTCGTTAATTGAAAAATGAACAATGATACTCCGAGTGTCGACACTTTGTGAACAGGCAAAAGGTACAGTCCTTAGAATCGGTTTCTGCATTATTATTGTTACTACATTATTATTATTACACATGCAGCATGTGAAACGCGAACTTTAGTCTTTCACGTGTTTGCTTGTGGGTATGCATTTAATACGAATATATCTTGTTGTATTGAAAATATTCGCAAAGTGTTTATAAATCTTAGATTCTAGATAGTTGTTAGACCAAATATACTTGCTCGGTACCTACCTATAGCCGTTACTCGTTATAAACGTGAATAGGTAAAATAAGAACCAACGTTATTCTATTTCAAATATGCTAGTCCAGATTAGCAATTTGATCCCTTGGCCATATCACCAACATTTTGTAAATGTTATTGTATTTTTGAAACTTAAATTACAGATTTTAGGGCCATTTTTAAGTTATTTGCCTTGGAATGTAGAACCAAACTATAATTCATTAAATTGAGTATTTTGCCCCGTAGTTCCTTTTGTAAATCAACCGTCCAATAAAATGGGTCACGCTTCTTTGGATGATTTGAAAATGGGTTGCGAAAGGTGAATCTTAGATTAAGAGGTCACCAACTAATAATAATTATTATTGAATGACTCAGGGCTCAAAATTTGAGAAGATTTTAAGTGCCAGTGTTAACAAATGATTGGTTGTTTAAAGTGAATAGTAATTATGGATTAAAGAAATTATAGGTTTTTCGTATGTATGTGTATTAAAGTAATCTATATCTATACTATATCTTGCCACCGTTTCACTAGGTGTGGCTGGTACCTCCGCAGATGCATCTCTATTTTTTCTGTCCTTGCATCTTTTCAAAAGTCATCACTTTCCTCATGCATTTCGCATTTCAGAAAGGGAAACTCGTAGTACGACTCTCATTCATCCCTTTGCAGTCGATCTCAAAACTATGAGAGCTTGGCGTTTTTATGACTCATTTATTTGCCAAATTGCCCGTTTATGGAATATCTACCAGTATCTGTATTACCGTCTCAATTTACTTAATTTATTATTATTATTTATTTATTCAAAACCAACATCAATGACCACTGCCTTGCAGCGCCTCACTACAGAAGCAACAACTCAAGCAACACATCTACGGCACCCTTCCAGGGTGACATAGACCCCCAAGGGCCAAGACTTTCAAGAATTGGGGAGCCTCCCGCACAGGATTCCTTAAAAATGCATAGTCTTCTCTTATTCTCACTCTGTAGGTCCATTCTTAAGCAATTAGCAAAGCAAAGACAGGACCGAGAAAAGTATGGCTGGATCAGATTGTTAAAATTGTGAAAGAATGAGATTTACAACACGAAAGTTAAAGAAAGAAATGTACGAAAAACATTATGTACATGAATGAATTTAAAGAGGTATGCAAGGATAAGAAAAATGTGAGGAGACTCTGGAGAGGCTGTGCCAACCTAAAGGAATGGAAACAGAGCTACAATTCAAGTTACAGTATTACCTACCCCCGTTTGAAATGCTGTGCATCCCTGCCAACGTGTGTGTTAAGGAACTTTGAATTATTAGTAGAATTGGAATAGGATTTAGGAATAACTCTTAAAAACATTATAATAAAGTTCTAGATGTATGTATGTAGGTGCGGTCGTCGCGACGTCTGAAGTTCAAATATATCTCGTATAGCGCCATATCCTCTCGTGAAGTAGACTCTTATAAGTGAAAAACATCAGCGAGGTGAAACGCAAAACGTGGCTAACATACTAAAATCCAGTCTCATACCAACCTATAAGTCAAGGAAAAAGTGATAAAACAGAAAAAGAGGGAAAATATATATAAACATTCAAAATATTCATACCGAGTGGATACCAAATACAAACTAGGTGCCTTATCTGCTTTTTGTAAAAAAAATCTGAAAAATAATAATATTTACATGCACATTTTTTTTTCTTTTTCTCGGTTTGATAACAATGGCATTTAGTGCTTTTTTTTTAAATTAACCATTCATTTATTTATAATTTTCACTTTATGTGATTGACTCAGATACCATATAATAAAAAAAAACAAAAAATCATAAGTATTGTTATGGACAGTGCTTTTACCACTTAAAAAATAACAAGCGTTTTTCGTCAATCAATCATCTTCAGTTCAGCATGAAAACTGAAAAATATTTGTCATCGGATCACTTCATCTGGATTTATCTGATAAATTTTAGATCACTTTTCTACGATCACATCAAAATGAATTGAAATGATATTTTTAATAATTTGTGTATTAAGACTGAAAATCATTATCATTTAAAATAGTAAACATACAAAGAAAAATAGGTTTTTCTCTATTTAAAAAAAACGAGCCAAAGTTTTTACTGAAAATAAACCTGTAAAACGACGGAAAGAACGGAAATAGAACACGTTTTAAAAGTCGTGGTATTTCTAACATTAAAATAGTGAAAATAAATAGGATATTACTAATAAAGACTAACGTGTTTTTCTTGAAATATTTTTAAAATAAATTTTAATTTAACCGAAATGAATAAAAGTTGAAGCTAAACAGTTTTCGATGGCTTGCCCCAGTACGTACAAAGTAATATGTATGTTAAACCAAAAATATCCCGAGATGTGGAGCTATTTCTGTTGTCAGAGGTAAACCCGCTATGAATGGTGGGAGGAATGTATGAGGCGCGCCACTCTGGGCATTACGTCAGATTCCCTGTGGATAATTCACGATTCGCAAATTAGGGACAATTCACAAATTATTGTACAGCCAGGGAGATAGTAATTATTCTATACATCGATGTAGTAAAAGCTTTGAAGCTTTTAAATATCTCCTTTCATTTAGTAATTTACTCAATAAAAAACTTCTAAATATGTATACATATCAAAATTCAGTACATTCCTAGAACCCGTTACGTTATGGTCATTACGCAACGGCTAACCCGTGTTGAAATGGAAACATGTATGAATTTAAAACTTTTCTCTTGGCGAGTAAACGTCAGTATTGTATGAGACTTCCGTCTTTAGCAACCAAGAACAAACTATTTGTTTGCCTTTTCCCTAGCAAACACATGCGGGCTGAGACTTTACGCCATTTTTTTTGTTGGAATCTAAATAAATAACTGTTCAAGAAGTGTTGTCTTTGTGCTAGCAAATCAGCTCAAATCCTCATTTCAGTATTGCTCTTCTTCACACACTATTTCTTAGGAAAAAAATATACAGCTTTGTATAAGCGTCTATTTCTCCTGACTTAGCTTGATTGTTCCAACCAGTGCCTTAAAAAAAGATTCATCAAAATGCAGTAGATATATTATTATACTACAGGAAACTATTATAATCTATGTATAATCTTAGTTGCAAACACAGATCAAAGGTTGCAAAGATATATTGACATTTGATGCACATACTCAATGTACGCCTAAAAGCTCCTGCCGCATTTCTCTGCATCCGGGGGAATTGGCAGAAGTGCTTCAGTGTAACTAACCAATAAGTTAAGGAAGATTGATTTGTGAATAGGTCACCCCTGTTTCAGGGAAGGTCAACAAGAGTGGCAACTTTTATGTTCATTGGGGATTTGATTTTTTATTTTGTAAGTAGGTACATATGCGGCATGAGTAATTAAGCGCCAACTTACACTCTTTACATATCTTTGCAACTTAGATTACAGATTATAGAAGAGATGTAGAGTTCAAAGCTATGGCAGTTCATAAAGAGATGCCGGCACAGTACACCAAGTATAAAACATAGCACTTAAACTCAATCACAGCGTTTTAACGTAAATATACGTAAACAAAAACGGTCTGCAGAGCCGCTGTTTTAGTTTACATACTTGTTTTGGTTTACGCTATGATTGAGTTTTATATTTGAGATACGGCAGTCTATTTCAGATCAGAGATGACGGATTTCGCATCTCAAATGTAAACGGAATGTGAGCGGCGCTCACAAGAGAAAATAATGCAGATGATTCACATTGCTGAAATGTGGAACAAGATTTTACCAACATATTTGTATAGTCCTGGTTTGGTATGTAATTGTAATAATCTGTGGACTAGAAATAATTTCAATGAAAAAAGACCTTACTTAACCACATATTTAATCTAAAATCTAAGTTGTAAAGATACGCAACATTAGGGATTCACATTATATGCATTCTCACAAGCAGAAACGCACAAGATCGCGCTTGAACCTACAACATAAAAACCCAAATCTCAAATGGACATACACCCGCAATTCTTGCCGTCCTTCCCTGAAACAGGGGTGACATTGGCAAAGTGGCCATTTTTTACAGAATGGGTGGTCAGCCGCATACCGACCTATTAGTCAAGGAATCCTCAGTAAGAAACAGAATTAAGATCTTCACAGTGTATTTTCGTTGTAAACAAAGAATCTTCAGTAAAGCTATGAAATCTTTGTAGGAAATTGGCAGCATTGAAATTCATGCCTACGCAAACGCTGCGCGCACGCGTTAAAATTATTTTTTCGGTAATATTGTCGAAAGCACGAAAACATAAAATTTCACACGATTCTTAAGTATCCTGCGGTGTTTGACAACTCTGTGGTTGACATGTTAGTAATAAAGTATGTATTAATACCGTAAGCTAGTTTCTTGTCCAACAATATTAAAAGTCATGGTTTTCGATTTCGGAGTTTACCCATCGTTGTATACTCGGGGTCCGATAAGTCATTTCGTTTCCACAGTGCTAAGGGAAAAGTTATTTCAATGCATTTTTACCATCGATCAACATAAAATATGTGGATGGAGCATCTGAGCCGATTTGTGTAAATAGAGTGCGCCCTAGGGCGTCATTTTCATACAGACGCGACGGCTTGTTGCTATCAGTTTCAGGCAACCGCCATGTTCATGTCTCCTTTTGACGTAGGGTGTTAATATCTGATGTCTTATTTTATTCGTTGTTCACCATCGATTATTCTGTTTCATGGTATGTTTGTTACCATTGAGAAAACAGACATACGCCAACCATGTATTTTATACTTATCGAGGATTTTTACCCTTTGTTGGCAACCTTTGTCTCTTTGCCGTGCACGCGACTGTTAGGTAGCTTGTAAGTTGTAATGTTATTGGATGCAAATGTAAAAATTAAGTGGATCAGATTGATACGTCCTCTGTGCATTTGTTGCATAACTTGTAACAATGGGCATAGGGCATGTCATAATGTGCATCACTCGTCTATTCAATATTTACCATTGTTTACCTGACGGAGGTCATTTATAAAACATTACTCTGCCATAGCGTCTATAAAAATATATTGAAAATAAAACATAGATCCTACTGAGCGTTTTAGTTGACTTGCGTTTGAAGCAAAACGCTGTGGTTGAGTTGAAACGTAATGTTTTATATTGACTGTCATCACTGACAACTGACATAATGTGTCAGTTACAGGGTCATGGTCTATGACACGACAGCTGTGATTTAATATACGGGACATAAATATTGTCGTAATATTTTTTTAATGCTTTGTAAAATAAGCGTTGTACATTAGAAAATGAAGTTTGCACGAAAATATTCAAATACACTATAGCATTGTTATTCGGAAACATCTAATGACAGATCATTCGCCATCTAAAGTGAGTTTGGCTTACAAAAAAGGACGATCCGCGGATCATATATGGATTTAATGTGTGATTAGAGCTCCAGGAGATTTTATCATAAATATAGGGAATTTAAATTCTTTGATGTATTTTCATGGAGGTATTATGATTGTAAAAAAAAGTAATGCTTTCCACATTCGGCTGAAAAAACTAAGTACATATTTACGTTTAGACCAGTTTTATCAGCGAGAGCCTGGGAACTACGAGCGGAAGTTAATAAAAGAAAAAGGCATGCAATCTAAAGAATGACAAATTAATAAAAATAAAATTTATTTTCTTCATTCCAATGGCATAATAAATCAAATTAAAAAAAAATCGTTGTACAACTTCTGTAAGAAAGTGAATAATCGGTTACAGTTATTATTTCCATTCTCCATTTAAACTTGACATTGTTTTACATGTAGAAAATTCACATCCATCAGCTCATTAAAGGAAACATTGCTTATAATTAAATGAGTTGTTATGTAACCAATAATGGCTGATCGCTGATTAGATATCAGTTTCTGTGAACCTTGGAAATGCAGTAATGCTAGACTGAGATTGCAGTATTCCATACAACTTGCGATATAGTATTTACAACAGGAAGTAACTCACTCGTTCATATCGAGTGTTTGGGATTTGTCGAGTAAAAACACTCAATTTTGAAGAATTTTCTAGATATCGGTTTTCGCTTTTTCAAATTTCTCTCCGGCTGAGTGACGTCACATGTAATTCAAAGTAAATAAAGAATGGATTCCAGATAATCTTGGATTTTCTATTTTTCAGCATTGTGAAATATATATAAGAATAGTGGCATCCCATGATAGATGTGTTCAGTACAGTACGTAGCGACTTATCAATCTACCCAAGTAATATCGGGTTCTCCAGTGTCTCAAAAAAATAGAAAAAGAAGAATAGACAGGTGGGATTAATTAATTTATTTTGGCATTTTTTTCACTGTACACTAAGCCTTGTATGTAACTGTAAGTAAATTATCAACGACTATTGCACATTTTTTCTCTCCCCGAAGCAAAACACCCTTAAAATATTAGTGCTAGAGATCAGACTAGAATCTAATTTGCCTCATCTAGATCATTTACTTATCTATAATCTAAGCTGCAAAGATATGTTAACATTTAAGGCTTATATTAAATGCATGTCCACAGACAGGCACATGTGGGTTCTGATTTAATCTAAGTTGCTAATATATGTTACATTGGAGATTCACATTATATGCATTCTCACTAGCAGAAACGCACAAGTTCGCGCTTGCACATGCCGCATGTGAACCTACAACATAAAAACCCAAATCTCAAATGGACATACACCCGCAATTCTTGCCGTCCTTCCCTGAAACAGGGGTGACATTGGCAAAGTGAACCATTTTTACAGCATGGGTGGTCAGCCGCATATGGCGGTTCATGCATATAAATAAACAAAACTTCACATGAACATAAACCTTGCAACTCCTGCCACCTTTCCGTAAAACGGGGTGGCATTGGCAAAAGTGAACAAATTTTACAGCACGGGGGGTCAACCTCATACCAACCCATCAGTCAAGAAGTATAAGTATACTGTTGAAAATTTGAACAATGTGCTAGAAAACTCTAGTCACCTGGGAAGTGTGAATTACATTATAATCAGTCTTCGGTAGTTTTATTTTTAATGTTCCAAGTCCACTGTGTGATCCCTGTTTAGACTTAAGTCGTTTGTCAATATTGTATCTGCAAAAGTCTATATGAACGAAACAAGTGGATTTGATATATTTATACTCCAATTAAATGACGAACGGATCATTGAGCTATAAGGTAGTGGAGCCAAAACTATTTTAACACAAGTAGACGCTATATCGTTTCATCCTACCACAACACAAATCTTCCTTAGTTTAGAAAGAGAACAATAATGCTCCGAGTATCTCCACTCTGTTAGCAGGCAAAAGGGATTATTCTAAATGTCAGATTGTTTCTGCATTTTTTAAAGAAAAATGGCATTATTTTGAAACATAATCTATAATATAAGTTGCAATAATATATTGTTATTTAAGGCTTATATTTAATGCACGCCCACAGGCAAAAACATGTAAGTTCGTTGTCGCTGGTATGGTCGAGAGAATAAGACGTCGGCACTTGAAAGAGTGATCTTCTGATGATGAAAGTGATCGATCTGATGAAAGATCGCAAGAGTGATCTGCGCCGTGTCCTATCGACAATAACTTTGACCCTGGTTTAACAGATGTGAGAATGAATTGTACTTCACAAATCAATTTAAAAGCATAGTTCACACTTACACATGCTGCATGTGTACTTACAAAATAAACCAACCATATACCTTGCAAATCTTGCCGCCTTTCCCTGAAGCAGG
Source organism: Agapetus fuscipes (assembly GCA_951799405.1). Lineage (NCBI taxonomy): Eukaryota > Metazoa > Arthropoda > Insecta > Trichoptera > Glossosomatidae > Agapetus > Agapetus fuscipes. The sequence goes on along the minus strand of OX637333.1, from coordinate 19,744,673 downwards.
GGGGGGGGGCATTGCCAAAAGTAAATCAAGTTTGTACAGCATGGGGATCAGCCTCATACCAACCTTTCAGTCAAGGAACAACGAAATATACAGAGGAATGGACTAGCAGCGAACAGAAAAAAATAGGAATATTGAATAATGAGATGTGTTTGTGTTATTATTGGGTGTCGAAACGCAAAATTAAGAAAGCAAGAAAACACGGGATTTCACTTGACATGTCTGTGGTTGACATATCCGGTTGACAGATTTGCCTCATAGTATGTTTCAATACCAGTATACGGTATGGGTATCGCCGTCGAAATTTGTACCTTTTGTCTTGTGCGTGTGTCCCCTAATGATTTTCAGCTTTTTCATAAAAACTGGTGATCTCTACTGAATTCTAAAATTATCAAAGTAAAGTAAATAAAAAGCGTATCGAAATACAAAAAAAAACTGCAAAAAGCATTAAGTGGCGATGTAATTAAAAAAATAAAACAAAAACGCCTTTTTTCCATTCCCATACAAATTTTACATGTCCGCAACCCGTTTTTGACCCTTTGATGGCATGATACGATCAAAATAGTCAAACGTTTTTAAAGTTGAGTATTTTTGCATATACCTACCTTAGTAACGTATTTTTCATTTTCTGTACTAGCCACAATAATATTTACTTATTTAAACACGAAATATTGATTGCTAAGGGTTGTCTCCATTTTTGGCTCCGAAATTTTTCTTTTAGTATGTTACCAATTCCATTGGAACTGACAAAAATCTTGCAATCTTAAGTATGTTTTTATCATTGCTGACAGTATTATTTTTCAAATGGCACAAGTTTAAGGTAATGTCGGGCGGTTTTTTATTTACAATCTTTACCGTATGTTACCATATTAAGGTGTATTCACGTAGGTTTAAAAAAATACACCTACTTACCGTTAATTTATGGTTGACTAACAAATAACATTTACGTACCTAATTGAAACATAAAACTATCTAATCAACCTTACTTCATGCTATTAATATTTTAAATGCACCGTTTGATGTTTGTTATTCAAAATAGCAAAAAGGTTTATTCCGTGATATGTGGGCTAAACGGATTAAATGAAATTTGGACCACAGAGGTACCTAATTTTTATATCGGTGCTGGATACTGTGAAAAATGTACGCAAAAAAACTATTGCCTATCTATCTAAATCTATGATAATCTATAATCTAAGTTACAAAAATATATTGCAGTTAAGACTTTAACTTCGTACTTAAACATGCTGCATGTGAACCTACAATATAAAACCCAATCTCAAATGAACATAAACCCTGCAACTCTTGCCGACCTTACCTGACACAATGGTAACATTGGTAAAGTGAACCATTTTTTACAGTATGAGTGGTCAGCTTCATACTAATCTATAAGTCAAGGAAACTTATTGAAATATAATAAACGAACGATTTTAGGTAGTTATTAAATGTGCGTATTCATATTTTTATTAAACATTCATAGACAAACAACATTCATATTTATAGACATTCAAAATGGTGCTCTTATATTTTTACTGAACAGTGTTTACGAACTGCTATAAAATCTTGTATTCGTCTTCGAAAAAAGAAATGAGTTATCGAAATGTAAAAATCCTAATTTTTCAAACCTGTCCGTCATTTTGAATAGACCTTAATTTAACTCACGATGTTTTCGTTTTCTTGAATCTTGCCGGTCGACAGTTATGGTACAAATTTAAACGGCGTTACCCGTATGCTAGTTTCGTTTCCATTGTGTGCTTTATGTTAAATCCCTGACTGTTATTGGATTTGAGTGATGACGTCATCATCTATTTGTGACATTATTGCTACCGAGTACAAAATCAAAGTGTAACTAGACACGCGAGGGGAAATTAATTCTCTAGATCAAATAACGTAATATGCATTGTGTACCGATACCAATAACGGTGGAGACGAAACTATCTTACGGCATTGTAACATACTGTGGGGCTTACCTGTCAACCGGACCTGTCAACCAGGGATATTATGGATATCCGTATCTGTAACCGGAAATATCTGATATCCGAAATATTTAAATATCCGTAACCGAAACCGATGTAAAGGTTTCGGAGAATACTCTTTAAATAACGTACTTAATAGAATTTAAGGGTGTTTTATTGCTATTTAAGATATTGTTCTTGCATTTTTAAGTGAAAAGCTTTAATAATAACTCATATGATAACCTATAGTCAGACAATCGTTATTGTTGTTGTTATTTGTAGATACAATGTATTATTACTAGGCAGGTTGAAACGGATATTTTTGTTAAAATAGTTTCGATATAGTCTACAGATATTATAAGTCAATGCCGATAATGATACGTACTGAAACTAGCCTTTTCAAAGATTTTTTTGAAATAAGCCGGCTCATAGTTCAGTTCCATGCCAGAATGCTACGGTTCGATCGCCACCGAGGGTGTCTGAAATGATTTCCCGTTTCCCACCATTACCATTCGATTACCACCAGATTTCAGTGATCAAATTTTCATTAATTTGTTTTTTTTCCTTTTCATTTCAGATAGCGATGCAGAGACTGTGATAGAAGAAGATTAATGTTAAAAATAAATTTAATTTAATAACATAGTGTGCCATTAAAAATGACTAAGTGAGAAAATTGCTTTAAAAAAGTGATGACATTAGGTTAAAAATATTTTGTTGCCTGTAGTGAATTGAAGTTCCCATAACCATCGACAATAAAATTCACTTAAATATAAATATTCGGATTACTGACTTTCTAGTTTATTAGATTTCCCTAGATGTGAAATAAAGAAAATCTCCATAATAATCTGCGAATGACTCGCGTAAAAACGTTCATTAAAACTTCTTTCGACAAAAAAGATGCAGTCAGATACGAAACTATAAAATCTTCAAATCGCTTCCTTGTTAATTATCCTTAATACCACTGAAACGTCAACATCTAGGACCACCATTTTGAATTCCAATTTTAAAATGGAGCACACTTCTATCTGACAAAACTTTTAAAAAAGTATTCCGTTTTCAAACATAAATTCTAATTTGAAATAATTTAATCAACCAATGATAGTGTGATATATTTTATTTCAACCAAAACAACCTTTTAAAATATAATACAATTTTCTTTATTTCAATAAATTCAAAAGTAGTGCCAACTGAAGCTGGAGAAAAAGATAAAACCAATTTAACAAGAAGAAAAATCGCAGATTTTTTTTCGATTGCTCATTTTTGTGTTGTCGACGTATTTATTGTAAAAATATATAAACCTAACCAAAGAGTAGTATACAAATTAATATATTTTTAAGAAAAGTTTAAAAAGAGTCTAAATTTCTGCAGCAAGTGCAAAGAGAGAAGAAATTTCTAAAGGAGTTATCAAAGCAGTCATAACTTCCGACGCAACTCCAAAAGGAGTCAAAATCTCCGACACAGTTTCAAAAAGAGTTAAAATATACGACGCAACTTCTGAAGGAGTAGAATCAACTGACGCATCTTCAAAAGGAGTTAAAATCTCTGAGGCAACTGCAAAAGGAGTCAAAATTTCTGACGCAAGTGCAAAAGGAGCAGATATTTCTGTCGCAACTTCAAAAGGAGTCAAAATTTCCGACGCAACAGGAGTGGCAGAAAGGGGAGTGACTAAAATGGTCACTACGAAGGTGGAGCAAGGCCGGAATGGTCACGAATTGGCTCCTCTGAACACCAGGGCCAATGGGGACGGTCATCATGGAGTAACCATCGTCCTCCAAGGTTCCAGGGGATCCCTGCAGAGACCTGACCTTGATGATCCCCCAGATGACAGAGCCGCGTGGTCCGGAAAGCTGCAGTTTTTCCTCTCCATCATTGGATACTCTGTGGGACTGGGAAACATCTGGAGGTTCCCGTATCTGTGTCAGCAGAATGGCGGAGGTGAGTCCATTTATTTTTTTGTGTTCTAGATATATATTGTAGAACTCAAGTTTGCAACTTAGGACTTTTCTCAATAATTGAGATTGGTGTGAGGTAGAACATTCATACTGCAAAAAATGGTTTACGTTGCTAATGCCCCTGTGTTTTAGGGGAGATTGGCAAGAGTTACAGAGCTTATGTTGAGATTTGAGATTTTACCTTAGTAAAAATAGAAAAGATAAGTTCACATGCGGCACGTGTAAACTCGGACTTCTATGTCTGCCTGTGGGAACGCATTTAATATGAACGTTTTAATATATCTTTGCACGTTAGATTATAGATAAAACGTATCTTATCTGCAAGTACCTATTGTACTTTCTTCTTCTTTTTACTTCTTACCACGATGCCCCCGAAGTGGAACATCGTATAAACTTTGTATTTTTATACGTAAGGGGGTCGGCCTTACACCAACCACTTCAGTTGAAGTAGGGGTTTCAGCTCTCCAGGAGGCTGGTTCTCATTTCTTGTGAAGGCTAAAATAACCTTGCCCGGTATTTATTATTTTGAATTAGAAATAACCAACGAAATAGGAAATCATTTCTAATACCCTTGAGAATCAAATCCTAGCCCTCTGTCATGGGCCACTAGCATTTACCATCTGAGCTTTTCACTGGATACTTGCTAGGGTAACATGTTTCTCTGACAATTTAAAAGTACATATTTAAACGCCTAAAGTTGCACAAAGAAAAATATACCCTTTATGAAGTGCTACTTTATTGTCATTTTGTAGTATTCAACGTGGTTTCAGTATTAATCGAGATTACAATGTGAAGGTAACTTGCTTTATATTGTTGGCTCGAAGGCCGATGTTTGATGACTTCTGAAAAAAACATTACTTGTAAGCCCCATTGGTAATTAATTATATTGAAAGCTTGCGATGGTCGTAAAATGAAATAATTGCATTATTTATGTACGTCGTAGAATGACCTGAATATCATCATTAGCAAATATGTAGCATTGCATCTTGTAGAACAGTGGTTTGCAACTGCTGGGCCGCAAAACTTGAGATAGAAAGCAATAAACAATGGCGGCGCTTAAACAGCTGATGTATGTTCTTTTTATGTATGTATATATGTATGTTTTTCATACAAAATGTATGGTACGGTGATCACCTGCTTACCCGCCAGCATATATTTTTGCTTGCAATCTTCAAATAAAATCTTCCGACGCCCTTCGAGTATGCATTCCCTAGGTAGATTATTACGATGATTACTTCCTTTGCTGTCAACGATTTATTTTTGGACCTTTTTTATATTTTTTAAAGGACCTTTCGTCAACTTTGTCACTTTGTTTTAAAGTCAAATGGGAAAATCAGGAGGTTGGGTTCGCTTTTCTATTCCAATCGAATGTGGTCCTTCTCCAAAAAGGTTTGGGAACTACTAATGTAGAAAGATCATCATCATTGGGTCTTGAACTCCTCGAGGAGTAGCCTCCACTTTTCCCCTTCGTCGCCAATTGGTCACGCTCATAGCTCCTAAGTCTCTTTCCACCCTATTACGCAATCTCAGCTTCGGCCTCCCAACACTTCCTCTGCCACTGGGTTTTGTGGAGTAGATTATTTTTAACTGCGAACGCATAATTAATTTTTTCGACGTGTCCCAACCGTCGCAGTCGGGAAAAGGTAAAATAATATAATATTTCAGGTATAAATATATTATAGGGAAAATTATCAGTACTTATCGAATAGAGGATTTCCCAATTAATCAAGCCTTCAAATCATGTCCATCTGTAATGAATAGTTGTTAGTGAACCTGAGATAACGGAATTAGGCAGATAATGCGGAATTAGTCGAGGATATATCAATATTAACTGATAGATAAAGCGTTGTTCTAATTATATAGCGGACTGAAAGTAAACGAAAAGAGAAATGAAAGCACCTATGTACTTTAGTCTAAATATTTTTATTACCTAATCTATAATCCTGATTGACAAGGTATTTCAATGTAAGATTCATATTGAATGTAAGCCCACAAGCAGACACGTGTCAATTTGAGCTACTTACAAAATAATACAGACCTAAAAAGAGCTTAAACTTTCAAACTCCTGGCGCTTTTCCCTGAAATAATGCTTACATTGTGTGCAAAGTGAACATTTCTTACCTATTGTGGTCATTTGATCAAAAACAGTTTAAATAGAAAACCTTCAGGATGCCAACATTCCGGAAAAAATAATATTTCTTCTCTGTTTAGAATGTAGTCACACTGAAAGCATTTTTGTTTTCGGATTGCGTGAATGTAAGCTGGAACCGATGGGGGCTGTCCATATATTACGTCATTCGCATTAAGGAGGGGGGAGTCTGGTCTGCGGATGATGGCAAATGATGTACGAGTACCAAAAGTAACGTCGTTCTTGTAAATACCAATTTCTACAAAATATTCAAAATATTATGTAAGTAATATAACATTATTAATTATTAAGCTCATCCATTATTACAGCAAGAGGGGGAGGGGGGGTCATTAGATAATGACTATAGGATGATTGTAGGGGGGGGGGGGAGGGGGGTCGAAAATCGGCCAAAATCGATGACGTAATTTATGGACGGCCCCTAGTCCACTACATAACACGCCAGTGAAAAAATATATATTTCAGAATTAAAGAAAGCCCATGTGAATTGGCATTTTTAGCTCTGCAACTCTGGCCACCTTTTCCTGAAACACAGGAAGGAAGCTGGAAAAAGGATTTTTTTTTCATGTCATCAGTCAATCTCGTACCTATTAATTAGTCAAACGCTTCCTGTTTGACGAAGCCTTTAGATTACAAGGGTTTATGTTTATTTAAAAATTAAAAAAATAAATTAGGCTGATTTATTTGGTGAGCGCTGTTTTTGTGTGTATCACACCTCAAGAGCCCTCTGCGAGCTTGGTCGTCGCTGTAGAAAGCGCCAATTCTCAAGCAAGACCCAGTTGTTGTAAGGCTGGATGGACCTTTTGATGACCGGTCTTTGGTAAAGGTTTATGAATTTTTCAACCCAGCGAAGAGCAAATTTGAAAATATAAATGGTATATTTTTTGTGCTCCGCCGGGATTTGAACCCACGACCTTCCAGTTACGAGTCCGAAGTGTTGCCACCTGAACTACGGACCGGGTATAGATTATAATAACTACATTTTATAACGTGGAAATCAACAACGCGAGTTGCCACTATTTATAGGGTTTCTTCTGAATGAAAAGCCTGGAAATATGTATGTGAAGATTCGTAAATAAAATGCATTTATTGAAATGGAAAATTCTATATTCAAGCCCTTCAATGGTACGAGTACTATAGGGAAATGTGAAAACTCCCACGCTCAGATCCGAGTCTTATTGATTCGGATCTTACATAAAATACCTACGGCAAGAATAGACTCGGAACAAATACGATAGATAAAAAAAATGTTACATCACACAGCCAAGTTGCTAGGAAATGACAAACTAATATTCTGTTATTGGTTACTCTAGTCAAATAGACTTGGGAAGTTTATCCGCCGAGAAAAAATCTTCCTTAGAATTCTGTGAAGAGTCCATTGCAATAGCTTTATTGAATTACACATGCGGCTGACCAGCACTGCTGAAAACTTGGTTTCATTTTGTCAACGTCACCCTTAGTTTAGAAAATGCCTGAAAAAGTTATTTTTGGGTTTGCCGTTTGAGTTTTAATTCGTAAGTGCACGTGCAGCATTTGTAAAAGCGAACTTACACGTGAGCGCATTAAATGTGAATCATAAATGTTAATATATCTTTGTAACTCTGGTTTATATATTCTGGATCTATAGATATGCATAATATTTTAACACCCTCATGCTTGTTCACATGCAAACTCGTGCAAGTTCACGCTTACACGTCCTGCATGTTGAAAGTCCAAGGAAAATGACGTCGTGAAGAATCAGATGCTGCGAAGAATGGATCGTTTTTTTTAAGTTGTAGGTACTTGGTTACTGGTAAGTTGTAGGTACTTGGTTACTGGTAAGTTGTAGGTACTTGGTTACTGGTAAGTTGTAGGTACTTGGTTACTGGTAAGTTGTAGGTACTTGGTTACTGGTAAGTTGTAGGTACTTGGTTACTGGTAAGTTGTAGGTACTTGGTTACTGGTAAGTTGTAGGTACTTGGTTACTGGTAAGTTGTAGGTACTTGGTTACTGGTAAGTTGTAGGTACTTGGTTACTGGTAAGTTGTAGGTACTTGGTTACTGGTAAGTTGTAGGTACTTGGTTACTGGTAAGTTGTAGGTACTTGGTTACTGGTAAGTAATTCTATTAAACTCTACAATGTGCCGGCATTTTTCATAAAACATTCATTTTTTTTTTTGACAATGGATTATTAGTGCAAATCTAAAATGTTATCTTTAATCTAAGTCGCAAAGATATACAGTATTTAAGAGTCGTATTAAAATACATGCCCACAAGCAGACACATATAAGTTCGCGCACGCACATACACGTGAACTTACAACATAAAACCCCAAATCTCGAATGAAAATAAGCCCTGCAGCTCTTGCCGACTTTCCCTGAAACAGGTGTGACTTCGGCAGAGTGAACCAGTTCTTACAGAAGGCGATCATCCTCGTACTAACAACCTGTAAGTTACGAAAGTTAAAAATGTAAAGAAATGCTTACACGATGGTTGGGGTAGATAAAATGTTTTTTTTTCAGGGAATTTCGGCAATAAAATACAATTTAATCTGTCTGCTGAAACTTTCAAAGCAATACGTAAAGAAGTGATGCTTTGTCATTATGAGATTCAAGTAGATACTGTATTGAAATATTCCTCCCACTGGATTGTTTTTTTTTCTAGGGTGAAGGTTTTCCTATCTTACAAAATATGTAAGTCAGGGCCGACTTGGTGACAGCAATATGAGTCGTATAGAATTAAGGGTGGAAGTATCGGATTTTTTTTCGAAACGAGATAAAATTGTGCATCTCATTTTAGTTAAAATCCTAGATCTACGCCTTTGTTTCTATACAAGCTATGTGATAGAGTCCCTATTAAAATAGATTACCGTCGTTGGCCGGATGACGGCACAATAATAATGTCTATGCCAATTCACGTTCGGACCTCATTCTTGAACACATTTAATATATTTGTGAAAAGGAATGCAATTCACCAACCTATTCTGCCTGGCCAGAAACTGGTATTAAAATCATAAATTAATACTCGAACACCTACTCGATACTTCGAGTATTGTAAAAAAAACTCGTACTACGGGTACCTGTGTTAAAAGTCTGTGCAGACCCTGACTATCGTAAGGTTTATACAATATGTTTTTATTATTAACTTTATGTATTGACTACTTAGTACTTTGGGAATTACTAATTAGGTTGCACAATACTTAGTAACTTTATTGTTTAAAATTTGGCACAGAACAGCTAACACATAAAATTCCAAGTTAACCGTAACGTGCAATAATATAATATTAACCTTGTTTAGATTCGATTTACAATATTATTTGCTTTGATTTATTTCGTAAAAGTTTAACAGTGGTTTAAGCTGCTCGTGCTGTTTCAGGAAATCGATTTTATGTAAGCTGGCAGCACCAAGGTGAATGGCGCCAAACAATATCCGATATTCAAAAATAGAACGCTATCAGAAAATCTAACCTCTGACTTGTGGTTCAGATTATCGCTTCGCTAGTCTACGGGTTATCTAGATTTTTCATAATTTCTATTGCGTAACCTTCTGCTTAGTTTCGATTTTGTTTAGAAGCATTAGATGGAAAAAAATGGTAGAGGTCTACACTCTACATCCAGCAGTGGAGAAATAAATAAATAAAAACAAAGTAGGTATTTCTTCACAGTTTTAGTTAAATATCTCGAGCGCTTTAGGAGTGTTGCCACATCATTTTCAAGAGAACACTGACAAAAACATAGTACATCTAAAAACTACAAACGTGTGTACGGGGGTGGAAGTCTCAACGGCCGTCGTTAGATCTTACCGTAAGTACCTATTTGAGATACAACGGAATAAAATATGGCGGTGCCTGAACAGCTGATGTTCATATAAAATGTATCAGCTGTTGAAACGTCGCCATGTTTTATTTCGTCCTATTTCCAAATAGATACGGTAAGATTTATAAACGGTCGTTGAGTCTTCTCAGGAGCCTTTATTAATTTCAAATGAATTGAATGAAATCAAATGAATGAATAAATGTATATTTAGAGTATTTATTTGTTGAGCACTGTGTTTGCAAAAAAGAGTGTATTTTTCTTAGCTTACATTTTCCTTTCTAACTTCTACCTTTTGTTTTCAATTTTACATTTGGCACAAAAAGTTGAATCGTGTTTTTATTATTTTTCGAAAGACAAAAGCTTGAAAGCGTGCAATGGCGGGGGTGGTTTGTAATTTAGAATTTCGCCTCTGCAAAGGTCAAAGGGAGACTGGCGACCATAATATTGTCATAGCGGACTGTCTCTGCAGTACCCGAAGTATAAAATATTAAACACACACATAGTGTTTTACCAAAAATGTACGAAAACTAAAACGCTTGCAAGAGTCGCATTTTCATTTTCCATACATTTATTGTGGTTGTGCGACTAAGGGTACATTATTTATATGAGGCGATGTGTGGGTTGATTTGAGGCATGAGAACCAAGCGTAGGACGCGCAATAGGGTGCATTGGGGTGTGAAGAAACGGTATTGAATGATTACCGGGATTTGAAATATTAGTTGCTAAGGAATCCCGGGTTGGATTACTATATACTTTTAGTATCACAACCCAAAGTAATACGTTCCATATTAGCCAATGATGTCAGTAACGGGTAAAGAAAATCTTTCAGCTTTTAATATCTAATGCGCAGTAATTTTAATGTTAATTAATTATTATACATTATATCTGGTTGATAGCTCAGTTAGTAGAATGCTTGCGTAACATGCCAGAGGGCTAGGGTTGAATCCTCACCAAGGGTGTCAAAAGTGATTTTTCATTTCAGTGTTTACTTCAATACTCAAAATGAAATACTGGCAGGGTGAACTAGGCCTTCGCAAGAAATGAGAATCAGCCCCACTTCAAGTGGTTGGCCCCTATCTAAGTAGGAAAAAATATGGACATTTAAAATTCATATTTAGATGTAGAAGATTTGCCAAATATGCTATTTTTTAATCTAACATCCTCTATTACCGTTCACATTTCCGTTTACACAGCAACTACTGATTATATTATAATTTTTTCTGACATTTAAAACCGTTGTAACTCTTGATGTATCCTGCCACCGTGCCACTAGGGGTGGTCAGTACCTCCGCAGATGCGACTCCACTTTTTTTTGTCCTTGCATATCACTTTCATCTCTCCAACATTTATCACTTTACTCATACATACTATTCTCTTATTTTCACTCTGCAGGTTCCATTATTAATGTCTATAATCTATAATCTAAGTTGCTAAGACATACTTACATTATAAATTCACCAAATCTGAAAATGAAACTGTGTTGTATAAAAAAAATTAAAATCAAATTCATATTAAATGCATTCCCACAAACAGACATGTGTAAGTTCGCACTTATAAATGCTGCATGTCTACTTACAAATTAAAATCAAAACCTCTATTGAACATGCCTTTCAACTTTTGCCGATCTTCCCTGAAACAGGGAGTGACATTGGCAAAATGAACCTTTTTTTTTACGGTATGGGCTGTCAGCCTCATACCAACATATTAGTCAATAAATAAATGAATGTATGAAAATATGAATGTACCGGTTACAATACCGGTTTTTTGGCATAGCGTTGTTTCCATCCCTTTTTTGGACGCCGGACTTTTGGACGTCGCTGCATTGCACGCTGGGCGAGGGCGTACACAAATGTGATACGTCACTCCGCAGGGCCGTTCCCAGGAGTTATGATGGCAATCAACGTGCGAGAGCGCCGTTCCAACACTCTCGAGTTATTTATAGATGAACTTCGGCTACAATTGTTTTACATTGAAAATAATATCAAACTTCGTATTCAGTTTGTGCCAAATTTGGCACGAAAGAAGATCAATAAATGTTATGTAATAGAATTAAAAAGTTGTACGTCACACTGCCGGATTGCTTGGGAAAGGCCTAACTAATATTTTGTTTTTGTTAGCTACGATTAGTTACATAGACCTGTGACGTTTGCCTGCCGAGAAAAAAATTAGAACATCTTTTTGGAGTCCATTATGTCCGCTAATGGGTGTCAACAACGGTGGCAACAAACCCTTTTTCAGAAACAGGTTACAGTATAAACTAAGAAATAAGAAATAATTCAATAATAGTAAAGGTCAAATTTATCGCTGAAAGAATCAATCGGGGGTCGAACCAGTAATGTTTTTTTTCAAACACGTATCATCATCATAAGCTCCTGCCTTGGTGAGCCTATTCTGAATCCAGGATTCTCCTCCATCTTCTTCGTCGGTAGCCTTCGCTCTCCAGCTACGTATGTAAGTATGTCTGCTTGTTACCAATTTGAACCAATCATGTTTTTTTTCAAATTTACCTACGCCGGGACGAAACTAATGTTGATAAACTAGTTGCGATAACCCTTAGTACAAGTTGCAAAACTTGAGAAAAGTAAAGCTTACGGAAAGTATAAAACGTGATTTTCCCCAAAATCTACCGTTTTTGTTTATTTGAACTTGATTTTCTTTATCACTGTAACTCTTTTGCTAAGACCATAAAGTGTAAGAAACAAAAACGGCACATTTTGGGGGAAATCACTCTTTAATATTTTCCGTAAACTTTACTTTTCTCAAGTTTTGCAACTCGTACTAAGGGTACAGATGAACACATTACTGAAGGTGTCGAACGTAAAGAGCCAAAAAAAGACCCACACCAGGCGATGGAAACTCATCCAATAAAACTTAAAAAATGACGATCACCTTTACTTCAAATCTACTTCACAATAATTTTCACGTTTTCTTCGCTTTGTCGTAGGTGAAGCGAAGGTACTTTCTATATTTAATTTAAAATACAATGTCCCGAGGATTAATTTATCCTTGAACATCCTGCTGTGCCGCGAGCCCTGGGTATTTCTATTGAGTTCCTAATCCTTGCGCCGACCCTGACCTCTTTTCCAAGGATACAAACCCGCGACCTAATTTCGGGTTGTTGATATCAAACACCTAGAGGTGATATCGGAAGGGTCGCAGTGGAGAAGGGTCATTTTATATTGGTCTTGTAACAGATTTTAGAGGATTTGTCATACAGGTGATATCAGACGAATAAGACCTTAGCATGAGCAAAGGCGTAACCAGCTTTCATGAGGAATAAGAAACTGAAGTTTCAAAAATAGGAAAGCCTCCACATTATAATGGTGGTCATCGTCTATAATCTATAATCTAAGTTACAAAGATAGATTAACATTTAAAATTAATATTAAATACATGCCCACAAACAGACATGTGTAAGTTCGCGCTTACAAATGCTGCATTATACTTGCAAGTTAAAATCCAAACCTCGAATCAACATAAGTCCTTCAACTTTTGCTGATCATCCCTGGAACAAGGGTGACATTGGCAAAGCGAACATTTCACCAACTACTTCAGTTAAAGTGGGAGTGTCCCAGCTCCCGAAGGGGGTGGTACTTATTTCTTGTGTAGGCCAAGTAAGCCTTGCTGATTGATTTATTTATTTTGGGTTTGAAATAAACAACGAAACGGGAAATCATTTCTGACACCCTCGTTGGGATTCGAATACGGGCTCTCGTCATGAAACGCAAGCACTCTACCAACTGACTTATCGACCGGGCTGTTCTCTCATTTTCAAGAATAATAGATTACCGCATTTGCTACCATACAACTCTGTAAGTTGGATAATTTATGAAAAGAAATATAAAACGTAGTAACATATTTCGCACGGTTGCGAAATTGACACAAATTGCGTCTTAGTTTTTGCGTCACAAAAATGTATAACGTCATCATAAGATCCCCATAAAGGTAATATTATATTGTGTTATAATGTCATATTATACATATATCGCATGAAAAGGATAGGAATAATAATATATTCAGTATAAAGACAGCTTGTTAGCATTATTATCATTTGAATTTTGTACGCGTGCCCCTTTATCCATGTAGTACCTTTATAGGGATGTCATGAAGCTCTATAACCGTAAGCGAAATTATTGAATATTCGAAATAAAAATCTATCTGTAACAGACTTGGGTTTGAAAGCAATCAAACTTTATTAACATATTATAATTGAATTTCAAAGTTAATTACACTTTTCGGATATAAGATGAACCGTGATGAGAAAACGTAGATTATATCGCACGTTTAATAATAAAGAGCAATAACTCAAAAAACAACAATGTTGGGAAATCACGTTTGAAGTTCAGACAACCAGTACAACTTGTATGGGATGAAAAAGGCGGCCGATGTTTTATCTCGGTCATATTCGTCCAAATTGAACAGCTGTCGCATTCTACCTATTCTTCTCGCATTGTTCTTTCGTTTTATTACAAAATCTCGATTTTCCCAATTTTCGAGTTATTTCTCTTTATTATTAAGCGTGCGATATATACCACGTCGTTTCGTTAGCGAGGAAGCCAACGTCTTCAAGAGACACGAGAATTGAGGATGTAATAAAACTTTATTTTCTTTCAAAACGTAAATAATTTAATGCAAACTTAATATGCCTCTAATAATTTTTTTTTTGACTCTTTTAGAGCAACTTCAATCATTGTCCCTTTCTCTTGGAGTTGAATTATTATTTTTAAAATTAAAGACGAATTTTGACAAAGTTCTATTATTTAGGTTATGATGATTGTTCCTTGACTTGTAGGTTGGTATAAGCTGACTACCCACATTGTAAAAAATGGTTCACTTTGCCAAAGTCACCCCTGTTTTAAGCAAGTTACAGGGTTCATGTTAATTTCAGATTTAGAGCTTAATTTTAATAGTGCACATGCAGCATTTGTAATGGCGAATTAACACGTGTCTGCTTGTGGGCATGCATTTAATACGAATCTTATTTGTTATGTCGCGTCCAAAGGGACAATAGGAACATCCATATTTAAGGTGGCTGGACGGAGTGGAAGCAGACTGCCGTATAGTAGGAGTATGGGATTGGGAGAGGAAGGTGTTGGTCAGGCAGCATTGGCTGAGGTTGATCAAGGAGGCCAAGACCCAACGCGGGTGGCCGTGCCATTGATGATGATGTTATTTAGGTATAGGTACATTTTCAACGAAGTCTTCGAACAGTTGAGGTTAGTCTCAGAATAAAATTCGAACGTCGATATTGTGATCTTGCATCTGCAAAGCGGAATGTAGAAGAATCTATATTTGATCGCTTTGTAAAGCTTTATATCAATGACTCCCAACTTTGCATAATATGTTAAGCTCCCAATAAATAGATGGCCGAAAAAAGGTTGGGAAACACTGCTCTATATTTTATTAAACAAGTAGGTACCTTTCTATAGGTTGGTAGGGTTTTTTGACGTCACAAGTCTGCAGTTGAATGGAGTGGGGGGGGGGGGGGAAGGAGACAAGGGAACCTCTCCATACCCCCCTTACAAATAAGATAAACAGAGATGTATGAAGCCGTACCCCAAGTATAAAACATCACATTTAAGCTCAACCATAGCGTTTTACCAAAAATTTATAGATACTTAAACAGCACCACTAGAGTAAATTTTTGTCTTATCCTTCAATAGCGCTACAAACCGAATCGAGACTCGACCTCGCTTAACCTCTTCCTTTCAACTTTGTCTGTCCTCCGACGCCGCTGTCCAGTCTGCAACTTGAAAAAGTTGCACTTACCGCATATTTTCCCACATCATACCTCTATCTCAGTTTTGGCCCTCCCAGTCTTCTTCTTCCTCCCGGATGGCCGGTCGTCATTAAATGAGCATTTTACTTTCCATAATGGACTTGGCACATGAATTGACACAGACAATATTGTGACTTTACACGGTCGGGTTGCTATGGAAAAGACAAACAAATATGTTGTTGCTAATAACGACGGTAGTCACATTTACCTGTCGAGAAAAAAGTTAATTTATTGGTAAAGTTTTATACCTTCACAGATAACTGTTTCAGAGTTCACAAGGTTCTCAAAGATCGCGCAAACCTGAGTTATTAAACCAATAGTTTGTCAAGTTAACACAAATGAACCCTCCATATTCCTGCGATTGTGCCTGCTTGAATATTGAATATTCTAAGCTTACCTTGAAGGGTAAAGGTACCTTAAAGTTCAGGTATGTGAAACTCATATTGATATTGCGGGACACGTCTTATGTATGTTGTACTAAGCTTGTAAGTCGAAGGCGGCAAGGTAAAAAAATCTTCGAACATCCGATTTAGTTTGTGTTATTATAATTATTATAAAGAATAAGCCCATTCTCTTGAACAGTAAAATGAAATACTAATAAACTCCTTAATTACATAAGAATAACAAGCGTCGGGTTAGAAAGGTATGAATGAAATAACGAATGAATGGGATATCCAGAGTTTTAATAGAAGCAGAGCTTATTGAAAAAGGTTACGGTTCTGGATACAATGCTACAACCAAAAAAATGGTGGTTGATCTAAAGTGGTTGCTTTAATAACGAGTTTACTTAACATAAGTGCTGTTGAATCGTTTTACATATTTTTATTTGCGTTTTCTCCATACAAGCACATAAAAGTTACCCGGTTTCGAGTATTATACAACGGTACTAAAATTTTTGTTATGTTTGCTTCTGGCCTTCATTCAATATTTCTGACTACCTCTTTCAATACCCCAAGTATAACGTGTTGACTCAACCGCAGCAAGAGGATGTGAAGACAAAGGTACAAGCAAATATAATCGGATGGTTTGGGCATTTGGTTTCAGAGAAGGGCGGCAGGAGTTGCAAGGTTTATGTTCTTGAGAGATTTGGTTTATTTTCTAAGTAGGTACACATGCAGCAAGTGTATGTTATAGTCATGTGTCTGCGTATGTGCAAGCATTTTTTATGTGCCTTAAATATCAATATATTTTACCAACTTAGTGTAAAGATTGTATAAATTACAAATTACGTACGTTTTCGACCCTTAGACCATCATCAGGTAAACGAAATTTAAATTAACAATGAATTTACAGTCCTGATACACAAATCATTAAAATTAAATATATTTAAAACTAAAGAGGCGCTGTTTTACTCTCCATATACTTTTTGGTAACACGTTATAAACGTAAGTTTAAACGTTAAGTTTTATATTTGGGCCCCACAAGTATGCGTATGTAGAATATAAATGCTAACAAAATTATCGTATCCCCTCGGCTGCTCTTACTTGTTCATGAAGACTTTATTATACAAAACGACGTAGCCAGCATTTCAGCCTTTGTTACGCTACTGTTTTTTAGTCTTTTCAACCGGTCGTAGTCTAATGGTTAACGCCTCAGACTTGATATTGGACAGTAAAAATAATGATAAGACAATTTTTAGTTCTCAAGTTTAAAAAAGAATAAGACAATGCTGAAAGGAAGAAGGAGCTTTGGAAAAGGATATAAGTAAACCAAGAACACACACACAAATCACAATGTCAGATGAAGATAAAATATAAGACTGCTAGTTAGAAAAACAGCTATGTCACAAAATTATATCTTATGTAAACCTATGAAATTTTTTTGTTGATAAAAAGTGTTTCAGCAGAAAGGAGCAACGTTATATTTCAAATTAAATTAAGAAAATATGGTTAGTCCTACAAAACAGAAAAAAATACTTAGCCTTGCAGCAACTCAATCATTCTTGAGAAATCGGAGCTTTCTACTGCGATGACCAAGATAGCAGAGAGCTTAGAGGTGTGATTTTCACAAAAATATATTAAATAAAAATAATTTCACGAGTGGTTTTACAAACATACCGTTGAAATCGTCAGGTGGTCAATTGATAATGCATTCATAGTTAACGTAACTAAGCTGCGCATATAAAGCTACTTCTTACCGCATAATCCCCGAAAGGGCCGCATGTAGCGTGTGGAACGTATTTATTTTCAAAGGGCCAAACACTTCAGTTGACGTGGAGTTTCCCATCTCTTGAATAGGAAACCTGCCAACTACCAACTGAACTATTGATCATAAAGCCATTCCTTTTTCTGTCTTCCTAAAGCATATATCATGCAAAAATGTTGCATGTTGAGTGATAAACTGTAGAACAATGTTTACTCCCTTAGACGGGAGCGTTCGCTTTATCGATTTCTCTCCTTTGTAGAGTACCTACGTGTCTACAGCTGCTGTAGCCGTAGCAGACCTTCTACGAGCGCTTGGTATATATTATGCAGACCTTTGCACACGTACGTATATTGTGTAGACCAGGCATGTCAAAGATAGGGCCAGCGGGCCGCATCTGGACTTAAGGACTAATGTACGGCACAATACGGCCACAACCAGAAGCGCTATTCTGTTTAATTCCTTACACTTTGGATATCAATCCAAGTTGGAGCTTTCTAGCGCTTGTGAAAGAACTCCATAGGTAAAAAATCACCCTACACCTTATTTTTGGACACGAATCGCTATCTCGTCGGATTAAGGTCGTAAGAAGTCTAGCAGACTAGCGCTTCAGATTCCATCTGGTGAAATTTTTCAGAGGTCACTCGTTGCCACTATGAAAACACAGCTAAGCTGCACATATTGTGTGACATGTTACCGCATTTGTTTCCAAAGTAAAGGCGAATGGAACATGTTCATTTTCACAGTAAAAGGTCTAGCCGCACGGCAATCACCTCCCACTTGAAGTAGGCGACACGCTTGGTGGGGATCGAACCTCAGCCTTCTGTTTCTGAAAAATGAGCAATCAAACAGACTACAAAAAATTTGAAAATAGTTCAAGAGGAATTCACCAGATTTCAACTCACAAGAGTTACATTTTTTATGATTTTTTAAAACTAAAACTAACTCAGTTACATCTATAAACAGTCAAACCTATCGTCCAGCGACCCATGTGGGGATCAAACCTTCGCTTATTTATTTAAATCACGCACCATGACCTCACCTCTTGATTTCTCGCCCTCAGCGTATTTATGCAGAAATTTGAATTAATTACCTATTCAATAAAACCAAATTTTAGCCCGTTTCTACTAAGTATATCCCGCTAAAAACCCTAACAGTGTTATTTACACAACATCTAATCCATAGATGATCCATGGGTCATTGTTTTTTTTGTATAGAAAAATCACTTTATTGCTGTGTTAATCGTTTAAATGCTACGCTACTAAGCTACACATATAGCGTAACTTCTTGCCGCGTTTTCCCCATAGGGTTGGCATGTGGGAAACCTATTTATTTTTCAATCCAATGGTAACACTTCGAACTCGTAAATGGAAGGTTGTGGGTTCGAATCCCGGCGGAGCACAAAAAATATACCATTTATATTTTCAAATTTGCTGGGTTGAGAAATTCATACACCTTTACCAAAGACCGGTCATCAAAAGCAGCATTTACAGCCTTACAGCAACTAGGCCTTGCTTGAGAATTGGCGCTTTCTACAGCGACGACCAAGCTCGTAGATGGCTCTTGAGGTGTGATATACACAAAAACAGCGCTCACCAAATAAATCAGCCTAATTTAAGGGGGCTGGCCTTACGGCAACCACTTCAGTTGAGGTGGAGGTTTCCCAGCCTCCGAGGTTGCCGGTACTCATTTCTTGTGAAGGCTGAGTAAAACTTGCCGGTATTTTATTTTGTGCTTGAAATAAACCCAGAAATGGGAAATAATTTCTCACACCCTTGTTGGGATTCCAACCCCAGCTTTCGGCATGGAATGCAAACACTCTACCAACTGAGCTATTGACCAGAGATGCCTCTTCAGTAAAACCGGTTTGACTCTCCTGCCATAAACCTTCATAAATGTATATTAAATGGCGTGTAACTTCTATGGTGTAGCAGTGAACCCTCTACGAGTCTACGTGTCTACGCTTCTAGACTTAGAGAGCTCTTGGTTCTCATTCGCAAAGTCCGCAGGGCCGCGCATTCAGAATACGCCCTTCAATTTTTAATTTCTTCGTTGTGGTTAAGGTCGCATAAACTTTTCGTGGTGGTATGGGTTCTCCAGGGTGTATGTGCTGTTTTTTCTTGTCTCTTGTATTATTTCAAACTTTAATAAACTTGTGAAATCGACTCTCAATGAAAATTGTAAGATTTTTTGTCTTAGCCATTTTTCTTTCAATTTTTATCATTATTATATTTTATTAATCTTAAAATCTCGATATTAAAGTGGCAAAACAGCACTAAGGGTAGGTACGTGAAGACCCCCGCGTCGCTTTGATTATGTAACGCAACTAAACTACACATATATTGTAACTTCTTGCCGCGTTATCCCCTAAGGCAGCGGTTTCCAAACTTTATGCTACCATGCCTCCCTAAAAAGAAATATTTTTTCGCGCCTCCCTTTCTACGTTTAA
This sequence comes from Agapetus fuscipes, assembly GCA_951799405.1. Lineage (NCBI taxonomy): Eukaryota > Metazoa > Arthropoda > Insecta > Trichoptera > Glossosomatidae > Agapetus > Agapetus fuscipes. The sequence goes on along the minus strand of OX637333.1, from coordinate 19,724,463 downwards.
TTTCTTAATATTCATACTAATACTACTATAGACACATTTTTGGCGCCTCCCCTAGCCCTAGCCGATCTTTGGTAAAGACAGGGTGTTTTTCCATCCATTGAAGAGCGTTTTTCGAAGAATATATATTTCTTTTTGTACGCAGCCGGGAATCGAACTTAAGATCCTGTTTGCCACATTTTAAATCCATTGGACTGGGGAACTTCAATATTTCTGTAGAAATGTATATCTCATGATTCAAGATTTAAGTTTAAGAATTTACTTTTTATTATAGCTACATAGTCCAAGGGCATTTTCGCAAAGCTCTGCACCTACCTTCCATTCGCATTGACCTCCCGAACTTTCCTAACCTTGCTCCAACCCTGCCTCTGCGCTAACCTACACGTGTGCGATGTTATTATTGTACGGACATAAGAAATAGGGGTCACATGAAGGGTTGGCCATTCACTTCAAGTAATTCGACGTGAAAGCTTAAGTAACATCTCATTCAATTTTGTTTTTTTCTTACAATTTGTTTTGCTGACAAAAAAATCGTCTGTTAATAGTTATTACTGCGCAAAATTCCTTGGCTTAATGGTTGGTATGAGGCTGACTACCCAACCTGTATTTTTTTTTCACTTTTCCAATATCACCCCTGTTTCAGGGAAGGTCTGCAAAAATTGCGGGGCTTATGTTCATTTGAGGTTTGGATTTTAATTTGTAAGTACACATGCAGCATTTGTAAGCGCGAACTTACACGTGTCTGTCTGTGGGCATGCATTTAATGTGAATTTTAAATGTTCCCTGTAACCGGGGAGTCAGCCTAATACCAACCTATCAGTAATGAAACGCTTGAGACTTCTAATTGGGAGGTAGTAGGTTCTATTTCCAGCGGAGCACCAAAAATACTGAGTGTACGTTAGGGTGGTTCCGATGTAAATTTTGACGACATGGAAGAGGGAGATATTGCGAGTGTAATTATTTCTTTACGCTGGTTTTATAGGAAGCGCCATTATTACTTAATTTCTGTTAACTTTATGAAAATGTGCTGGAAGTAGCAGGCGAACTCTTCGGAATTTTCATTCTTAATTTAAGGAAAGAATTGCTTCTATCTATAATCCAAGTTGCAAAGATATATATCAACATTTAAAATTGATATTAAATGCATGCCCACAAACAGACACGTGTAAGTTCGCGCGTTCAAATACTGCATGTGTACTTACAAATTAAAATCCAAACCTCAAGTGAGCATAAGGTCTGCAACTTTTGCCGACCTTCCCTGAAACAGGGATGGCATTGTCAAAAAAAACATTTTTTCGTATAGGTGGTCAGCTTCATCAGTCTATAAGTCAGGGAAATCAAATTGTAGATATTTAGAAATATCCTGGGGGTGTACTGAATTGATTTTCAAAACTGCTTTTCACTAGGTTAAAGGATTCATCTGCCTGTATCAAAAACCAGCAAAGTTTTATACAGCTTTATAGCAACGAGGTTAGCTTCGAATTTCGAGAACGACTAAGCTCGCAGCAGGCTCTTGAAGTGTGATTCACATAAAAACAGCCCTGTACTGTATCCTGCCGCCGTTCCACTAGGGGTGGCCGGTACCTCCGCAGATGCGCCTCCACTTTTTTCTGTCCTTACAAACCACTTTCATTTCCTCAATATTCATCACCTTTTTCATACATACTGTTATGTAAATATGAAATATAAATATTTAAAATAAGTAGGTATTAGTTATAGTTATAGGAATTCTGTATTGTATTGTGTGGGTAGGAATAATTTAATAAAATACTTGAAGCATCGAGAAGTAATGATTACTACGCCTTTCTGGAACTGTCTAGCGAATATAGATCTAGATTGTACTGTTTTGAAGAGTATAAAAAGGGTGCAAATTGCTTGCAGATCCAGTATCCTACGAGCTTTACAACTACATTGAACTAAGTTCACCAGTGAACAGAAACCAAGTGTAATGGAATAGTCGAGACTATCTTTGTGAAAATAAATTATTAAAAGTGTAAAATAAACAACTGTATAAGAAGACCAGTATTTTTAATTGAAAGACTTTTAAACCCTAATCATTCAGACCCTGACCAAATAAATTGGCCTGAAATTTTTATAAATCAGGGAACGAATACTTAAATATACCTATAAGTAGGTGCTATTATTTAAAAAAAAAAACTTAAAATTAAAATAGGAATTAGGATACATTACAAAAGAGTCTGGATTAAAAAAAAACGGTTTATGTATTACTAAGTTGAAAGTTAAAATAAAAATAAAAAATCCCAACCATATGTTAGTTCAAGGTTGCGTTTTAGAAATCATAAAGGGTGAAAAATAAAAGAAAACCATTCAAAAGGCATAGACAAAGAAAACTGGTTCCGCCGTCTTTTGAATTTGAATAAGGAATAAATGATTCCATATTTGAATGGACCAACCAGAGGCGGCTATTGAGGGAGACGCCTGGCGGAAGATTTTAATAACGCGCTGTTTGAAAAAGGAACTATCAAAATTTATACCTACCTACGTACCTAAGTATATATAATCAAACAAACTTGTATACATATTCTGTAATCTAAGTTGCTCAAAATTAAAGGGCTAAATTTATGTTGGAGCTACGGTCTTTTGACATATTTAGAGATTAAAATATTTTTTTAAAGTTAGACGAACCGTTAGGGGAAAATTTAAATTATTTTCGACGTTCCGTTGAGATGACGTAGTCAACGTCTTTTGGAGGCACTTTTTCTGCACGACGATCGAGGATGAACTGATTCTAATTTCACAAATCATTTGGTTCACTTTGCCAATGTCACCCCTGTGTCAGGGAAGGTCGGCACACATTCAGCATTTGTAAGCGCGAACTACACGTGTTTGTTTGTGGGCATGCATTTGATATAAGCTTTAAATGTTAATATATCTTTGCTACTTAGATTAAAGATTATTATATACTTAGATTATGTAACCTCAAACGAAGGTTATTGTTGTGATTGGGAATGCAACTATAATTAACATTGATTTAGCTTTGAGTCAATCTCAATATATGTGACTATTTCATCCTCAATCGTCGTACAAAGATGGTGCCTCCTGAAGACGTTGCTTACATCGCCTACGAAACGTCAAGAAAAATGTAAAGTTCTCTTATAACGCTTCGTCTTATATCGGAAAATTGAAGTTTACTTCAGAATTTTATTTTTATATGTTACAAATAAAATGGAATTGCTTATTCGAATATTAGCTGATATTAAACTTTTTTTTATCAGAAATGCTCATCACTTTTTCATACATTTCCTGGTTTTCGTGACATCGTTTTTAATTAGCTAGTTGGAAAGTAAAAATAATACAGTTTTTTTCAAATTCACCTCGTTTTCTCTAGTTCGACTTTTGATTTTTGTAAAAGTAAGAAATTTCTTTATTTTTGGCCTAGTAGGTACAATCCGCTCTAATTATCCATATTGGACGAAAGCCAAAATTTCTTGCGTTCAACCTTGCTGTTCATAAAAGTTGCAGCTAATGGCCACTACCAACAACCATGCCACGTTCTACATTCAACAGTTTTGTGCGATATCATTCAAAAGCGTGTACAATGTACAATACAGTTTATAAAACAACCAAAAAATGTGTGAATTGTAAAACATTGTCTTGTAAGCATCTTTATTTTCGTACATTTTTGGTAAAACGTACTTGCATTGAAAATTTAATAAAAGAGGAAGAAATGTACAACAAGTGTGATTTATAATCGATAAAATATTGAGAAAAGTTCAGAACCAATAGGCAAAAAATAAATGACATCTGAAGGACAATGTGAAGATGCAAAATCATGCAACAAGATGGTTTGAACACATGGAAAGAATAGACGATGAAAAACTGACGAAATATAGGTGTAGAGCAAATGTGAAAGGCAGAAGAGGTAAAGAAAGAATGTGAAAAATATGGGTTAATTGGTAAAATGGTGAAAAATGGGATAACTTATAAATCTATCTCCTTGATATAAAAAGAAGTGAAAGGAATTATTTATGTAAAGCAAGTGAGATAGGTATGGAAGGATAGTAGGAAGCTGATAGAACAACTCTGCACAGGCTCTATCCTCTCCGATTCGAAAAGCGACAGAGTTATAGTACCGCGATCAACGGATTAGGCAGGGTTCGGACTAGCGTGGCCCAACTGTATATATATATTTTAATAAACTTTTGAACCCTTTTTTATATTACTCTGGAGAGTGCTTTAATGGACATTTTTAACTCTTAAATCCCTCATTGATACTCTCAACCAAGCAATGATAATCTACAGTACCCCACATCTGGTAACCCCGACGTGTTTTTCACATGCAGAACTGTCACGCAGTGGTGATGGTGTGCAGGGGTCGTAATGGAGGATTTAGGCAAATTAAATTTACGCTATTACTCACGGGCCACTCTAAATTACTAACGCAAATTTGTTAAATAATTAAAACACATAAAACATAGCGTGCTTGTTTTTAATGACGGACTGTTAAGGACAGAGTGTATACTTATTATCAAATTAAATAATAAATACAGGTCTAATTAACCAGCTCCCAAATATATCATGGCTGGTGTAAAATGTACGTTAGCTAACCGTAAGCATTTCCTTTATAAAGGACTATGAAATAGTATACCTACTCAACAATCATTTCACATTTATTCTTCGCACTTTTCGTGAACCAGTAAGACCTCTAGAGGTCTTGTATAGTAAGCTTAATTAACAAAGTCACATCGATGCACTTAATTTTAGTGACATGTGCACATCTCTGACCTAGAGGTTATTATTTATTTGTGGAGTCATGTTATCCATCTTCCACTGGCCTCGCAACCTTTAAATCAGCATTTACGTGCTTTGGATCCTTCTGACACATTGATGCGGAACGGGCAAGAGATGACAAGTAAGACATAATAGTTAGGCAGTATAATTAATTATAATAAAACTTTTTCATTCTCATCACATCGCTGAAGAAGCCCTTCAAAGATATGGGTGAAACTATCACACAAAGCTATTTATTTTTCATGCTGCGAAAGGACTCCCGTAAAGTTAAAAGTAACGGTGAAACAAAAAAGATTCATATTTTTCTGTAGCACGAGTATAATACATTTACACAAAACTCCCTTCGATCACGTAAGAAGAAGAATGTAATATGATAAATAAACAGCACGCCGAGTGAGTGATCTAGTTCCCATATTTTTTATTTATTTCCGCGATCGAGAGGAGTTTATAAAACTTTTTGTACTCGAGGTACTAGTCTCTCTTAAAATATCCATACCATATGTTTCCATACCTTTACTCATTACATGCACCAACTACATTTCTCTAGAGAGTTACAAAACTCTTACACTGTGTTCAGCCAATTTTACATTATTAAATAAGTTTGTGGGCCCCAGGTATTGTGTTTATGCCCCTCTGGGACATGTCTATGCGGCACTATGTTTTTGAGCTCATGAGCTGTCATCCCATATTAACGTGCGGGGTGACAAGTACCACAACAATATTTCCCGGCCAAAAATAATTCCTGTACCACGTTATTTAAATAGAAGATTATTTTCATATTTGTAATACATTACCGAATACCAGTTATGTAAAAGCTATAAAAATAGCTTTTAATTATTACCTCTTAGGCTCTTGCTAAATATAATTGGCAATAATTTTGACCCTTGTTCAACATACGTCATTAAGTAATTGTTACGTGCACAGGTTACGTGTGATCCACAGTATTACAACTCTTACCGTTTTCCCCGAAAAATAGGGGACATTTGCCAAAGTGAACCAAGTTTTACATCATGGGGGATCAGCCTCATACCAAACCATCTGTCAAAGAACTCTAAAATCTATAACCTAAGTTGCAAAGATATACATAATATATATTAGGTAACATTCAAAACTCATTTCAAATGCATGCCCACAAACAGACAAGTGTAAGTTCGCGTTTACAAATGCTGCATGTGTACTTACAAATTAAAATCCAAACCTCAAATGAACATAAGCTCTGTAACTTTTGCTGACCGTCTCTGAAACAGGGGTGACATAATATGGCAAATTAAATCGTTTTTTTAAGTATGGGTGATCAGCTTCTATAACTCAAGCGAACCTATGAGTAGGGACTGGAAAATTTCGCGATCGCGATAAAACGAATTTTTTCGCGAATTTTGATGTTTTTACGCGAATAACGCGAAATTTGAGGTTTTACGAATTTTCGTACTTTTGGTAGAAATTGTGCGAAAAAGTTGTTATGTGTCGCTTCTGCAACGCAACTATTTTGTGGGAAAGAAAAGATTCCTGTGAAAACCCTTTGCAAGGAGCAAAGCACAGAAAAATTGGTCAGTGTTATAGCCGAGGGCGCCAAGTGGGCTGATCTTTCAACGTTGAAACACGCTAGAACGCTAGACGCGGGGTTCGATCCCCGCCTGTGTCATTTGATCATAAATTTGACCCTGGTTCAACAAATGTAATTGGGTTATTATAAATTAATAATTAATTAAAATAAGCAATACTCGTAATGAATTTTTCATTAATGATATTAATACCTGTTTCTGGCCAGGCAGAGTAGGTTGGTGAATTGCATTCCTATTCACAAATCTATTTTTTTTTTTAAATAAATGATAAGCAGAACTGTCCTGGACATCCAAACAGACTTGAATCGTGACATCAATGAAGGAAAATACATCAAGGAGTGAAGCTGCTGCTGGATTAGCCAAGAGCACAACTTGAGGCTTTCATAAAAGCCAACATCCCTCAAAAAAATTAGATAACCCTCATCTAGAGACTAAATGCCCAAAAATTACATATTTTAAAAGGATATTGCAGGGTAGGTATTCGGAGTGTCATTCAAATATTAATACTTTTTTCAATCAATTTTTTTGTAAGTTGTAACTCGTATTGATTCAGATGTTGTTTATTCATTGTTTTTGAAGGTACATATTGTTGTTTATATAATAAATTGTAAATATTAGTAATATCCATAGTTTTGCAATTACATAAACCTTTATTTCGATCAAATCAACCCTAAAAATGACACCGAATCTCCCTGTTTAACATGAAAAATAACGCGAATTTCCCTGTTTTTGATCAAAAATAACGCGAATGTCCCAAAAAAATAACGCGAATTTTGCAAAAAATAACACCACTTTTTTCCAGTCCCTACCTATGTATGAGTCAACGAACTCTCACTGCAAGAAAAGCGCAGGGCAAAAAATTTAGACACGAATGTTGTTTTTATTTAAACACGTATGTTTAATATCAATGTCACGTAACGAAACTCACCACGTCCAATTATAGTCGTTTGTTTCGATGTATAAAACTGTTACGTGCATAAATAACAGGCGTCATGTTTTGTATTGTTTCACAGCTGACCCATAAAAGTCAAGTGATCAATAATATCAATTCTGGAAGCAAAAACAATCAGTGATTCTTTGAAATGCGTTCAGACGAGGATAGTTAGCACAATCAGAGAATTAAAATTTGTTTCGTTTTTTATTTGTACGCTGTTTTTTCATTTTTTCCTCTTAAAACGCTTTTTCTCCGCGGTCAAACGCCTTATTTCGTCGCCTTACTTTCTCAACCTAGCAACGCAACGCAAACGCAACTAAGCTACACATATAGTGTTACTTCTTGCCGCGTTATCCCCGAAGGCGTTGCATGTGGCGAGTTGAACCTATTTATTTTTACAGGTAAGGGGGCCGGCCTTACGCCAACCACTTCAGTTGAAGTGGGAATTTCCCAGCTCCCGAGGGGGCTGGTACTCATTTCTTGTGAAGCCTTGCCGGTATTTTTATTATGGGGTTTGAAATAAACACCGAAATAGGAAATCATTTCTGACACCCTCCTCGGTGGGATTCGAGCCCGAGCTCACGGGGTAGAATGCAAGCACTCTACCAACTGAGCTATCGACCGGATATCGAACCTCGTATCTCAATTTTTTTTTTTTTTATTTACTTCTATCTATTTGTTTTTTGATTTTACATAACTACTACATACTCGTTTATTGGTATAAAGCAGTGGTCGGCAAACTCATTGGCCAAAGAGCCAAATATGTACATTTCAACGATTAAAAAAAAATCTGAGAGCCAAATCTGTTTTTGAATTTAGTAAACCTTTATTATAATTTAAGACCTTCATTAAATTACGGGTACACTGAATAAAACTTGATTTCACACTTAATAAAGATTTATTCGTTATTAAGCAATATATATAATAATTTATTCATTAAAAAGATACAACAAATAATTTTACAAAAATCACTACAAAAATGTATATCAAAGCCCCTCTTAACATTATTCCATTACATTACATTTGTACACATAAGGAATTTAACAAATAATATCTACATGTGCCTGAACTAGGAAAATCCTGTGTCTCAGGCGTGGAGAACTTCTACACAATATTATGTACCTAAACAATTATTTCTACATGTATTCATATTTTTATACTATTATCTTAAATCCTGGTTCTAATACGAATAGACTTAGTAACTCAAAAAAATTAAAAACAAATTAAAGCAAAATAAACAAAAGTAAAATAGAAATATTAATTTACTCTACTACAATTTAGAGCTTCTCTGTATCTTCGTAGGTCATATCTTGTAGAGTGTCTTGGTATGTAAGATATAATATGAATAATATGAAAGAAAAGTATCAGTAAATTTAAATAATGACAATGAATGACAAACACTTAATGCGACCAATGTCCTTGTATCTCCTTGGAAAGTTTCAGTAAGTCAGGTTTGTGTGTTGTTGTTTTAAATTTAAGCATGATTCCAGGTTTTCATTCTTATGAAGTTATCTAGTATAGTTATATTATCTAGAAGTTATCTTATATAGTTATATTAGATTAAGTATTATTATATCGACTTCTCAGTTTACTTCTCCAATATCTCCAAATCTATACAAAGACGTTGAAATTGAGAGCTCCATATTGCCTTGTTTTTTAAATCCTGCAATTGTACTTATTTCAAAGTTACCAATGTCAATGCCAAAAGTAGAGAAAATGTCAACTCAGTTATCGTAGCATTAAGAGGATTTTTGACGAATGCTAAGGTCGCTCTACTGTTTTTAAACTTTCTGGCTATAGGGACGCGAAACGTTTTAAAACGTTTCGTCTTGATAACCATCGAACCTTGTTATGAAGCAGAAGATCTCAATCTTCATTTGAACTAAAAAATATTTGAATTGACGATGATTGAGCTTTAGCTACAATAGAGTTGATAGTCGTAATCACCTAACTGAGAAATAAATCTTAATAAAAGCGAAACTTGCGCTGTATCATTTATGCCACAAGACTCGTCAACTGCTATTGATAAAGCCGAAACCAATTTCAGATCTTCGATTTGATGAAGGGTTATATTGGAACACATTTTAATTGTTCTATCTTTCATTCTTTTGGGATATTTGTGCTAGAGCCGCACTTAAGGAGCCAAAGAGCCGCATGCGGCTCTGGAGCCGCACTTTGCCGACCCCTGGTATAAAGTGAAGTTGATGATGTATGGATTATGCAATTACCTTGTACGAGTACGTAGTTGTTATGTAATATCGAAAAACAAATAGAAAGAAGTAACAAAAAAAAATATTGTTTTAAGATACGAGGTTGAGAAAGTAAGGCGACGATATGTTAACTAACGATTTTCAAGAAGGCGTCATCTTCACATACCGTAGCTGTTACATGGTAATTGCCTTGTGTAGCTTGAAAATAACACACAAAAGGACGTATTCCAGCTATAAAGGTTAGAGATTTGATTTTTATGACTAGTTGTTTGTGTTAAAGCCTTTGAATGACATTGTAATAATTTTTTAATTTTGGGGCGGGTTTGTCACTTCGCTAGTTTTCGGTTTGGTTAACTTAAACTGGATTATTTTAAGTAAAAATTAATTAATATATAACCTAACTGGAAAATACCGGGCCTTAGACAACTAACCACTTATCAACTGTCTCGAAGAACTTACATATACACTGTCTCCGTTAGAAATAATTATTGAAGCGCGCTTAAATGGCAATCAGCCATTTGCAAACAATTTAAAGCAGTACAGCGAATTCACTGCTCGAACTGGAAAGCATCAGTTAGCAGTTGAATTGAAACTGGAGTTGGCTGGTTTTACATCAATGTACTACAAATAAAATTAATGCCATTTGAATTGAGTTGTTTTCATTTCAAAGGCGCCATTTTAAATATCCTTAACTTTGGTTGGGTTGCTATAAACTTGATCACCCATATTGTAAAAGGTAGAAGAGCAAATGTTTCATGCATTTTTTCTTTATTGCCGCGCCGCTTAGGCTGTACCTGTCAAATAATAATATTTATACTTTTTGTATTGGAACTACAATATTGCGCCTTTTCCTACAATCCGGTGTGGTTTCCTGGTGTTGGATCGGAATTCATGTAATATATAGGGATGTATGTTAGCTTTCACACTATCCGGTGTAGTTTGCCCGGCGCGGGCGATCCGATACATTTTGCAACCGGATCCGAACCGAAACTGGAACGTGTGTGACGCGGGGGTGCCATTAAAGTATGGTTGCCATGAAATTTGTCATCCACTTAGCCACTTAATATTATTTGGGGTTTCCATGGACAAGGATCCCTCAAAGAGAATAATGTGCTATTTTTTTGGAGATTTTTTTTACATTTATTTCTCTGGGCCTTTCGGGGCCGTGGTGCGGTCGCATCACTCGAACCGCTCTAATCCTAGCCTGATTGTAGCACTTAGATGAATATATCTTGACTTTTAAGATTCAGAATGAAATGAATGCTCACAAGCAGACGCGTATAAATTCGCACTTACACATGCCGCATGTGCATGTGCAAAATAAAGCACAAATCTCAAATGAATATAAACCTTGCAACTCCTGACGTCTTTTCTTGAAACCGGAGGGGCATTGGTAAAAGTGAGCCAAGTTTTTACAGCATGGGGGATCAGCCTCATCTAAAATCTTAGCTAAAATAAAATAAAAAAATAGTGTCGACAGGCCGCAACCTATGTTTTGGCGGGCTGCGTGTTTGACATGTCTGCCATTGGAAAAGTACTCGTAGAACATGGTCCAATCGAAAAGAAAACTACTTTCTGTATTCTGAATCTGAATTAAACTTGTAAACGTATTTGTGGTTCGCTTGCCCGCAGGTGCCTTCCTGATCCCCTTCGCCTTCATGCTGATCCTGGAGGGCATCCCCCTGTTCCTGATAGAGATGGCCATCGGCCAGAAGATGCGCCTGGGCGCCCTGGGCGTGTGGAACACCATCCACCCTTGGCTGGGCGGCATCGGTATCAGCAGCTGCATCGTCACCCTGTTCGTGGCTCTCTACTACAACGTCATCATCACCTGGGTGTTCTTCTACCTCTTCAATAGTTTCCAGGTATGTGAGCTTTGTATGAGCGTCTATGTGCAGTGGGTCCTTTCGACACATACCTACAAACAGGACGGGTATTGATCATATCAATCCTAGGATTGGTTGGCATCAATATCTACATCTTTTGAAGTATTCCTACTTATCCAGGGCGATTCCTTTGAGCTCCGTTAGAGAAGCAACACATTATGTATCTTCTTATGTATTATCCTATAGGAACTCTCAGCGTGGTTGTTTGTTCCCTCTATGATCCCCGCAATAATGGTATGGAAGAACAGATCGTAAAATTGATCTGTGTGTGCGAGAGATCTTCCTGACGTATCGCTACCTTGTTTATCCTTGAAGAATGGATGATGTCTTGAAAGAGCTACATTAAACTTCTGCTGTGAAATGTTGGAAGCGTAGAGAAAAATTGCTGATGTGTCAAGACACGTAGATGTCGTAGTTCTGTTCATGGGTTTAGAGACCAGAGATCAGCCATTAACGTATTGAGGGACCATCGACGAATCATTAATGTACTGAAAGAATGATGGGAAAGCTCCTGATGCATTAAAAGAGCAGAAAAAAATCTAGCTCGTCGTATTTTACATCTTCTATCGTTTCGAGAAGAATTGACCTAGCGATAAACAGATGTTGAGATGGCAGGTGTCTACAATGATATTTTGCTGGTTCCAGTCTCCTCTTCCATGGTCCGAGTGCCCTCAGTTCAACGGCTCGGCAGTCCCGGAGTGCGCCAAGTCCTCAGAGACCGCCTACTTCTGGTACCGCACCACGCTGGATGCGGCGCCGTCCATGGACGAGCCAGGCGGCCTCAAGTGGTGGATCGTCCTCTGCCTGCTGCTCAGCTGGACCACGGTGTTCTTCATCGTGATGAAGGGAATCCAGAGCAGTGGAAAGGTGAGAAAGTAATCGCTTATCATTTTTTTTATGCCACTTACACCAAAAATAAACTATGTATAATCAAGTTCTTTTTAGTTTCGAGTTAACAGCTCTATAGCAGGTATAGACTACAGGGATTTGGTGATTTTATAAAACCATTGTCGTAGGTCTTTCAGGTACAATATTCTTCAGGGCTCGTGTATAATAAGATAGAGTAGGCGATATTTTTTTTAATTAATTTGTGAAGAGGTATGCAATCCACCAATCTGTTTTGCCTGGCCAGTAACAGGCCAGCTAGTCAAGATTACTGTCTTGACTCGCATGGCCATAGCGCCCACGATGCCATCCTATTAATTTTCATAGCCATTTGAAATTTATCTTCTTTTTTTGAGCCTTATTGAGCCTCCCTATGCCGTTGAATAACACACCACAATTTTTTTTTTTTTCATCTCTGAATATGTCATTTCATCATTGATTAACTTTGATACGGATCCACCGGTGGAAAGACTATGAACATGGGAGGAAGAACTATCTAAAAGCTTTGTACAACCTAGAGAAGACCTGCTTCCTGGAAATAACCTTTGAAAGATCCTTTTAAACAGTCTGAGAGTTAATGTTGGAAGAGCTCGGGTTAACATGTTGACCTGGGAGTTTCTGGAATACGAGGATTCTTCACTCTACGAGTGTGGCGCTCAGCAGACTATGGAGCACCCCCACTGTTACCACTCCTATCCGGCAAGCTGCATATGTTCTATGGATGATCTCTACGCAGGAAACCAAAGAGTAATAGACGTCGCTCGCCGCTGGGCCAATACGGTGTGAACCTGACGCTAAGAAGTAGAATAATGAATTGATCAACAATTTTTCGTTTGTTCCTAAGGTGGTTTACTTCACTTCCATGTTCCCGTACTTGGTGCTGACCATCTTTTTCATCAGAGGCATCACGTTGAAGGGAGCTGGAGCAGGTCTCATACACATGTACACACCCAAGGTGAGTGTATCAACATAACAACGATAGGAATAGGACCTTGCTTTTAGTACAATAATACTTTTGTATGGGGCATTCATTCAATTAGCATAATTATTCACTCAATTGTCACACATGAGTCATGACACTGATTCATGAAACTGATCATGTCACTCCTTTATTGCAGCATCTTCACTGGCTGCGTGCACCTGTCTGCGTGGCAGAGTGGAGAATAAAGTGTGCCTTATATGTTAAGCAAGCAAAGGATGGGCGCCCTCGGGGTGGCTGGAGCCATGAAAAATGGCGCCCTAAAGAGAAAACAAGTCGTCCCAACATAAATATTCATTTATTGCTTTCTCAGGTGCACAAGTTGCTAGAGCCCACAGTTTGGCTGGACGCAGCCACGCAGGTCTTCTACTCCTTCGGCCTGGCTTTCGGATCCCTGATTGCCTTTGGCTCCTACAACCCTCCGAAGAACAACTGCGTCAGAGATGTCATATTGGTCAGCGTGTGCAATGCCGTCACGGCCATCTATGCCAGTGTCGTCATCTTTGCCATCCTCGGCTTCAAGGCCATGACGAACGTGGACCGGTGCATTGATGCGTAAGTCTATAACAATGTATTCATTCATAATGTCATCATCATCTGCGTCTTCATCCTTACAACCCATGTAGATCTTAGTTTCCTTTAAAAACTGGCTTCATCGGTCGCTTTTCATTGCTGCCATCTTTGGGCTGGCCTGTAATCTAGTGGTTAACGCGCGCTTTCATATTCGGCTAAAATCGTGTGCTTATTTCAAATATAATAAAATATTCAAAATATGCTCTCCGCTGGATTGAAAAATGTATATATGCTTTACCAAAGATCAGTCACCGATTTCGGTTACGGATAGATTTTTAGTTCGGATAACTGATAGTTCTGGAAAGGGTTGAAGAGACCCTTATCATCCCTGATAATTCCTTAGCCTTTCCCTTACACTCTTTCATGCAACATTTAGAAAAAACGTAGTTTTTTACTTTTATACACATTAGGACTATGGGGCCGTCCATAAATTACGTCATCGATTTTGGCCGATTTTCGACCCCCCCCCCCCCTTACAATCATCCTATAGTCATTATCAAATGACCCCCCCCACCCCTCTTGCTGTAATAATGGATGAGCTTAATAATTAATAATGTTATATTACTTACATAATATTTTGTATATTTTGTAGAAATTGGTATTTACAACAACGACGTCACTTTTGGTACTCGTACATCATTTGCCATCATCCGCAGACCAGACTCCCTCCCCCTTAATTCGAAAGACGTAATATATGGACAGCCCCTATGTGCCTAACTGTTGCCTGTTACAAAAACATGCAGCTATCTAGTACAAAGACCTTTTCAAACTGGTAATTATTCAGGATTTTTTCCTTGTTACATTTAGATAAACAAAAACTTCAGACTTTTATTTTTTTACATTGTTAGAATTGTTAAACTGACCGTTGCTTGTTACAAAAAAAAAATTCTGTTACAGACATTTCATCTCATCTCATAAAAAAAAAAACTGTTACAAACATCTTTTCAACTTGGTAATGCTTCCCGGTTTGTTCGCAGTAACAAGCTGAAGATGTTCAACCACCACGGCCTGATCTCCAAGAACGTCACCAACGAGATCTACGAGGCGGCCATGCATAAGCTGGACAACTCCACTTTCCACTCCTGGGGCCTGGAGGAGTGCAGCCTTTCCAGGGAGCTGGATGAGGTCAGTCTACCTACACGTCCAATAAAATTTCGAAACAGACTCGTGCTTCAAAAGAAAAACTTTTTTGCAGTGTGTCTTCTCCCCAGATTTTTTTTTTTGGAAAAGCTTTTTTCAATAATTAATAATTGCTATTACACATTTCAGTTTGGGGAGAAATGTGATGTTATCCGGGCAGGATTGTTCAGGAAAAGAGGAAAAGGCAATTGAAAATTTTGTTATTGGTTGTTAAGGACCGTAGTCCCATATAAGTGTGGCGTTAATTTGCCGAGAAAAAGTTCTTAAGGTACAACGCACATGAGTTGACACAAACAAAATTGTGCCGTCGCTCGGCTGGATTGCTAGGGAAATTGCATACAAATATTTTGTTTTTGCTAGCTAAGAAGCTCACCGAGAAAAAGTTCCAAATTGAAAAAATCTCGGAGTCCATTGGTTTGCGGAGTCCATTCAGTTTTTTTACATTTTTTTAAAGAATTACTCACATTATAAAAATCTGTTGTGTTTAATCACTCTTTTATTAAAATAACGAATGGGTTCTGAATGAATGCGGAGTAAAAGAAAGCGTGAAAGTGAAAGTTCAAAGAAGTGTGATGCGATGGTTTGGACATATTGAAAGGATGAATGAAGACCGACTGACAAAAAAGTGTACAAAGGGAATGTAATAGGTTAGCGTGGAAGGGGAAGACCTAGGAAAGAATGAATGATCAGATAAGTGAGATTGCGAATGAATGGAATTTACAGAGTGGAAATAAGAGAAGAGCGTGCATGAAAAGAGTGATGAAATTAGATGAGATGAAAGAAGTGTGAAGTTACCGGCCACCCCTTGAGGAATGGCGGCAGGATATAAGACAAGACAAGACTCTTTAATTTCGTAAAAATTTCTCCAACATCTCCAAAAAAATATTAATATTATTTTTATTACATTTTCTCAGTTACGTAACATTTTTGAACTTAAGTTTTTTGATAAACAACGTATAAATTATTTACTCTAGTCTATAATCTATAATCTAAGTTGCAGAGATATATTACATTTAAGATGTATTTATCAAATGCATTCCCACAAGCAAACACGTATAGGTAAGTTCGCGCTTAACCATGCCGCATGTGAACTTACAATATAAAGCACATTTCAAAAGAACATACGCCCTGCAACTCTTGCCGACTTTCCCTGAAACAGAGGGGACATTGGCAAAGTAAACCAATTTGTTAACAGTATGGGTGGTCAGCCTCATACCAACCTTTAAGTCAAGGAATAGTGATTTACATGAAAGCAATTAATAAAGTTTCAAATAACATCTAGTTTATTGACAATAACCTCTGCTAAGCTAATTGCTGCTGCCATCCCTCGTCACCTGTAAAATTTGACACTGGCCGATCTGACACTAACTTGTCAAATGTCACCTTGGCACAAGAGGGGGGGTTATTTTTGTTTACATCTTGTCACTTCTAATTAAGCCGCACTGATTTATCCCGCTTGTTTTTGTTTTTGAATGGCAGATTATTATTTACCTTGAGGGAAAACTGCGTCGTAGCTCGTAGACTGTACTAAAAGAGTAAAAAATTACGTTGAAATTCAACATTAGCAATCAATGTCAACGACGTTAGCCATGTTGAAAGCACCGGTTCCCATAGATCACCGAAGTTAAGCAACATTGGGCGTGGTCAGTGCTTGGATGGGTAACCGCTCAGGTACACCGCGTGTCGTTGGCATCTTGGACCGGTCCGTAGTCCGTAGTGGCAACACTTCGGACTCGTAAATGGAAGGTTGTGGATTCGGATCCCGGCGGAGCACAAAAATATCCCATTTATATTTCGAATGTGCTCTTCGCTGGGTTGAATAATTCATAAACCTCTACCAATGACCGGTCACCAAAGGTCCATCCAGCCTTACAGCAACTGGGTCTTGCTTGAGTATTGGCGCTTTGTAGCGACGACCAAGCTCGTACACCTCTGCGGCACTACAACAAGTGTCATAGACCCCTAGAGTCTTTAGAATCTAGGGAGTCTCCCGCACAGGATTTCTTAAAAAAAAAAAAAAAAAATATGTAAATTGAAATAGTGCCTGTAGTGAGCGTTTTAGTTTCGATACACTTTTGGTAATAGTATGGTGAATATAAACATAAAATATTGTACTCACACAAAGCTACATGCGTAGGCGGGAAAAGTTGTAGACCTTTGCAATATTCAATGAATAGTATTTATTACTTACCTACTCGTAGGTAATTGATTTGATCTTAGTTTGTTTAGCAAAATTTGACTGGAGTATAATATAATTTTTCTGCAATGAGGTCGGAACATTTTTGAATTTGGATATCAGGGTCTTGTACGGTACTGCCGTCTTTAGCAACCAAAAAATAGACATTTGTATGCCTTTTAACTAGCAACCCGGTTGGGCACAATATCGTCTATGGCAATTCACGTGCGTTCGTTTCATTGTAGTTGATTCTACCTATGTTCTACAACGAATAATTTGAAATATATTGAAAGTTAACTAAATTGATGTAAAGGTTATCAAAATAGAACATGAATACTTTTTATTAATGATTGATGAAGATTTCGGTTGAATAAATAATTATTACGATCGTTGGACATGTTGACAAATTGAAATATTTTTTTTAATGGTGTGTGTACACTGAAATAATTCACTATTAATTTTGTGAAGAAAAACAAATTTATTTTTCGAAACACTGATTTTCAAGTTTCGAAGACTTAATTGACGATGGTCCGAGGACCGAAAACGTTTGAATACAGCAGTGAAAATAAATAGTTCTTAGTTAGAATAGAAACCATAAACAACTATATGGGTGTAAGGAGGCAGACACTCAGATCCGCAGGCGATGGAGCAGTCAATTTGGTTCAGCCGCGCCGTCAGATTCGTATAAATTTCGGAGATCGCGCTTTCCGTGTTGCAGGTCCGGTGGAGTGGAACAGACTGCCACCCAGAGTGAAGAACTCCAAATCTGTGGGTGTATTTCGCGGAGCACTCAAGACACACCTTTTTAAAAAGTCTTATCCGTGATCGGAGAGGGCCCTTAAGGTGTGACACAGACAAAAACGGCGCTCTCTTACAATTTGTAATTTAAAATAAATAAGCCTGATGTATATAATAATAATACAATAATACCTTCATCAATCATTTTTCACAAAATTTTCTTGTCACTTATTTTCTTCCAACACTTCCACCTGCAGGCTGCTGAGGGAACCGGCCTGGCCTTCATAGTATTCACGCAGGCCATCGTGGAGCTTCCCGGGGCGCCTTTCTGGTCCATCATCTTCTTCCTGATGCTGCTCTCCCTGGGGCTGGGCTCCCAGATCGGCATCCTGGAGGGAATGCTGTGCACCATCTTTGACATCGACATCTTCAAGAGGATGCGCAAACCCTACGTCACCGGTAAAACCTTAGACCATATTTGTAACACGATTTGCAAATTAGAGAAAAGTGTAGGGGCAAGTGGTGTACCTCTGGACGCTGTGTACCTTTGGACACCATCATATCTCTGGAAATACAGAAGATTAAAAATCATCACATAAACGGGGATATTACATTTTTGATAGCTCTAAATATTATTGTGTGTAACTTGTCATCCCCTACAACACGTGCCCGTTTTTTACAATTCAAGTTTTCAGCAACAAAAAGTTAGTTTTTATGCATTTTTAAACGGTTTTCATGGTGTGATTATGAAATATTTTAGTCGAATGATAACACCAATGTAGGGTTTAGGGAGTGCTTAAAACGATAGAGCATTCATTTACCTTATTTTGAACCTCAAAATTTAATGTCAGTTGATGTTTTAATTGAGTATCATTTGTGTACCTCTGGACACATTTTTGCATGTACCTATGGACGTCCAAAGGTACACGCCTTGTGTCCACCGGTACTCAACTTAAAATAAAATGTTTGTTAGACTATTCTAATTTATTTTTATATCCATCTTTTAGTTGTCAAACGAATCAAAGTTGCTCATGTGATACCTTAAAAAAGTGATCAAATTCTCCTAATCATGGATAACCACGATTCCCATATAAATATACAAGTTTTCGAAAAAGCAAAAGAATCGAGAGTTTTCATTTTAACTTTGCATCCTCACACTTTTCATAAAATGCAGCGTTTGGATAAAGGTGTTTTTGGATCAGATTCATACGATTCCGAAGAGATGAATGAGTTCTACATGGAAAATAAAAAATATTTTTAATATTATTTGTTGTTATAAGGTAGGTTCTTCTAACAATATATATTACGTGTTTTTAATAATCGCTATCAAAATGTTTTGTTGTCATTTTTATAATAATAAGTTTGCGCAATTTTATCACCAATAAAATATAAAATAATACTATGTTTAATCATTTTTAAACTACTTAATTTTTTTGATGTCCAGAGGTACACATGCTGTCCCAAGGTACACTTACCCCTGTCCACAGGTACACACCCATAAGTGTACCTCTGGACAAAAATGTGATTTTTGGGGAAAAGGTCGTAACACAAAACAGGTCAATATTATACAAAACTAAAAATAAGTTGGTTATGCACAATTAGACAATGAATATTCCTTGACTTATAGGTTGGTATGAGGCTGACCACCCATACTGTAAAACATAGTTCACTTTGCCAATGTTACCCCTGTTTCAGGGAAGGTCGGCAAAAGTTGTGGGGCTTATGTTCATTTGAGGTTTGGATTTTATTTGTAAGTACACATTCAGCATTTGTAAGCGCGAACTACACTTGTTGGTTTGTGGGCTTACATCTGAGAGCTTTAAATGAATATATCCTTGCAACTTAGATTATAGATTATTATATTATTATTATTATTATTATATTAAATTATAATACATAACATAAACAATCTTCTCTCTACCTTTCTTAACTTGCGAGAAAAAAAATATTAAGTCGAAAAAAAAACGGCGTGTCCATAGGTACACCACTTGCCCCTACTAAGGGAATGTCAAAGGTAAGCGTGGAAGAGGAAGACCGACGAAAGAATGATTTGATCAAATAAGAGAGATTGCAAGTGACTGAAGCATGCAGAGTGAGAAAAAGAGACGAGCATGCATAAGGAGAGTGATGAATGTTGAGGAGGTGAAAGAAATGTACAAAAACAAAATAAAAAATGAGACACATCTGCGGTGATACTGGCCACCCCTTGTGGAAAAGCGGCTGTATAAAAGAAAATGAGGGAAGGGAAGACAATAAGGGAAAAGAGGATTATCAGAACCATTTACTGTTCGGTGTCATTCTTGGCACAAAGCATTCTGCCCGGATTGTCTACAACCTGACAAACTGCGTGAGAGCTTCCACACATCTCCATGCGCTACTGCCTTCCGACCCGGTGCCGGAACAAAATGGTGGCAGAATGCGACTAGTGTGGTGAAATGGCATGCCAGCTCAGTTTGTACAGAACCAAATTGTAACATTTGTTTGTCTCCTCCAGGTGCCGTGTGCGTGTTCTGCTTCTTTGTGGGTCTGATCTTCACCACAGGCGCTGGGGAGTACTGGCTCGGCATGTTCGACTCCTTCGCTGGCACCATCGGTCTCGTGGTCGTGGCCCTCATGGAGATGATAGCTGTCATCTACGTGTATGGACATGAGAGGTGAGGGTAAACTTTTGTAAAATAATAATAATAATAATAAACTTTATTGCACACCACAAATAAATAACATTAATATTATAAACGAAAAGAGACATATATGTACAATGGGCGGTCTTATCGCACATGGCGATATCTTACAGACAACCTTAGGATGGACAAGATCTGCAAGCACAATGATATGGGTAGTCCGTGGTATTACAATAATTATGGTTAAAAGATACTGTATAAATACATATATTTTATATTAAATATATATTTTAATTATATATCAACATATACATATAGATACACACATAAACACATATACATAAATACATACACACACACACATACATACATTCATATATACATATAACTTTGCCATTACACTGACAGTAAGTGTTCCTTTAACAGTTTCTTAAATATTGCCAGGGATTGTGCACATCTTATAATTAACGGCAAGGCATTCCATAAGCGAGTGGCATGAACTGTAAACGATTTTCCAAGGAAATTTGTGGAATGCGTTGGTATTTTCAATGTTAAAGTTTCTGATGACCGTAGTCCGTAGGGATCTTGAATGTGTATCATGGAGGAACTCAAAACGTTCTTTAAGATAGCGAGGGATAGAAGGATTGTACAGAATATTGTATAGAAGGTGAAGAATATGTGTTCTCCGACGGAGACGTATAGGAAGCCATTTAAGCTTAGTACGAAACTCTGAAACATGATCATATTTGCGTACTTCTATTATTTGTATACTTCTTTTACTTACAAGCTTTAAATGCTCAGGGCCTCTCTCGCACCACAATCATCCACGACTCTCTATCTCGCGCCGCTTTCCTCCATGATCTCCTTACTCCCATGATAGCCTTGACATTGTCTGCCCACCGTGTCCTAGGATGCCCGAGTGGTCTAGTACCGAAGATGCACCATCCGAGACATTATCATAGAGTGCTTTGCAAGAATTACATGTAGGTACCTAAGGCCCACTGAAGTCTTCTAGATTTCATTACTGAGACAATATTTGACTCTTGGAATATGGACTTCAGCTCCACGTTGGTACGGATGCCATATGCCACCTTCAGGTATTGGTCCGAGAAAGCAACGAAATATTTTGTTCTCAAAATCCCTGGAGAGATTTCTTTTGTTGCTGAATCAGGTTCCAATCTTTACTTCTCTATAACACAATTGACCAAACAATGAAAGTGTATATTTTGGATTTTGTGGAAGCATATGTAGCTATTTTTAGCACAATAGCTTTTTGAGGTCGAAAAAAACATTAAACATTAGACACAAAGTCGAGCTTGCAGCTCCGAAGACTGGTTATTTATTGCTGCCACGTATTATTTGAAAAGAAAATTTGGTAGCTGAAACTGTGAAGGTGTGAAAGGTTGAAGTGCGCCTACTGGCGCCTACCCAAATAGGTGAAATAATTTGTCGAAAAGGTAGGTAGGCACTGCCGAAAATAGTGTTGCCAGGGTGATCCTGGCTTAAAAGATTACAGTGTGCGTGAGCTCATAATTGAATTATTTCACGTAGTTGGTTATTTAGTTGGCAGTCCATATTACTTTCATTATCCACTAGAGAGCTTCGATAAAAGCAATACCATTGAAGAATATTTCGTTGGCGTGATGCTAGTTTGCGTGATCATACCTAGTTACAAGTCCCTGCACGCTCAACTTTGGCAAAACATGATGCAGGTTTTTACAGACCATAGCGTCTGATTGCCATTTTTGCTCGTATAGGTACTCATGTACCGTACATACTTCTAATATTGATACAGATTTTCTTTGAGTTTACTTTTTTTAATAAAAAAAAACAATACCTACCTTATTCATTCAATTTTCGAACCAAAAATCAGACTTAAAACTCCATTTTCTTATAGAAAATCTGCCTTTGAATCGGATTAAAAATTATAACATTTTTATGAATTGGCCGCAGGTACATTTTCTAGTGCGAATTTATTTCTTTCCGATTTTCAATACTACTGGCTTTTGATCTTATCATTACACGTTTTATCAAATTATCTACTCGGGCAAGCCAAATTTGCTTTTCTTACTTTTGCGCTAGAATTGTCACAACAGAAAATTTTCTAGAAGTTATATATATATGAAAAAGTACTTTTACAAGCCCTCCACGTGTATGTTAGAGTGGAGTGATCTTGTATAAGATTTTTTTTTTTTTTTTCAAAACCATATAAGTACCATTTTTTTGTGCCATTTATGAAATAAAAAATAAAATAAAAATTCAGATTGTTCAAAAAATTCCTTCTTCCCGCACACTGACTTCAAAGTTTATGTTTTTGTTGAAAATTTGTAACATAGCTCCAGCTCAATATTGAGCTGAATAAAGTTAGTCAAGGTGTAAAAAATTTAAATAAAAGTACTACAAGCATTCATTCGTACATTCCAAAACAATAGAAGAAACAAAAAGTACAGGTTTTATAAAAAAAAAAAAAAACATTTTGCTTGAAAATTGCCTTTTCTTTTCATTTTCGGCATTATGCTCCTTCGTTCTAATTAGGCTTTTATAGCCACAAATCTAAATTTTTGGTACATTGGCTCAAACCAGTTTTTCTTGTTATTTTCACTGCTCTTTCAACTGCCTAAGTATAGCATGGGAGCAGGGGCGTGCATCCCATACGCGCACATGAGTCTGATGGGTAGGCAATATATGGTAAAAAAAACATTTAATCTTGATATTCAGATTTCAAATTCAAAATTTAAATTCGATTGGAGCCCTCGTTAGCACTTCAGTCAATAGCAAATGAGTTAGTTTAAAGAAATGGGAGAAACTATTTATTCGGAAATTTATTACTACCTTACATGGGATCTATAAAAAATGCATGTCACTGTCACCACTAGATTGAACTTTCTCATCAGATATTTTTTTTCTAAAAGAGGCTCATTAATATTTTCCTGAAATCTTATTAGATCAACTTAAGTTGCAGCATTATAATATATTTCAGGCCTCTTAAAAAGTCATTGTGTGAGAGATTTGAAATTTGGTGTGCCTTTAAGCTACGTCATGTTGTTTTTGCCGATAATCATCGCTAATAACATACTTTCCGAATGCCTAAAAGAGCTATTTTTCCAAAGACTGAATCTTTTACTTTTTTGATATCTAGCAAATATTTCGAGGCCAACATGATGAAACAAATAGGATATGAGTCATCTTTACATGAACAATTATTTTTATAAGAACCTATGATGGAGGATACACTTTTATCACAAAAACAGCTAGAGTTGTCAAAGTTTCCGACGGTGATTCCGTTGCTACATACAGACGTAGTATTTGGTTGGCTTGTGTAAGCCAAAGAACGTGTAAAATCTGGCCTGGAGATCTATTTGTCAGATCTTTAGGAAAATCATTTGTTGTTATTGCTGACATAATGTCGTGCAAATACGGTTGGTCTGTTCTCAATTTTTGGGTAATTTTTGTAAACGTTTGTACTTCAATTCGTTGATTTATTTTAATAGGCAATTTCTCGCAAGTTTCGGGAGCTTTTCTCAGTGGTCCAATGTAAGACTTAGGTCCGGAAGTACACCCATCCATTTGAAATATTTCTCAACGTAGGGTACGTTCTGAAAAATGTTTCGCTGAGCCCATCTTAGGTACTAGGTATCCCCCGTAAATAGACCCCGTCTCTTTAATTAGCATAATGTGCTCTTAAAATATATTTTTTTGTAGCATTTACCTTTTTTTCAGGAATATTTAATGTTTCTTTCTTACATTCCAGTACAATGCTGATATTTTATGAAAAACCTCTTCCATCAATGTATGACTTTCCTTACAAAGTTTTCTCTCTTTGACTTGTGTGTCTTATTAAATATAGGGGCATCAGCCTTAATATAAAACGAAACATATTATGCAATTACAGTTATTGCCCTGTTTGACACTCCATACCTGTAACGTTTCCTCAATACTGTAGGGAGGTCAAAAAGTGAACTTTTTTTTTCTTCCTTATATGCGATTGTACAGTCATCTGAAGAACTGAACGTTTCAGAAATCATGAATTAAGCAAATATAAATAGCAAAAAATATTTTTTAATAGCGTCAAACATGAGCTTAAAATTACTTTTTACATAACATTCGATGGCGTTGTGTGGGAAGATCCTCTTATTTTTACTTAAGTTTCTTTTTGAATAAGTGAATTTGATCCTAAAAGGCACCTTTTCTACGCTATTTGTGTTCGATAAAACGAAAAAAGACATTTCACTCCACTCTAGTGTATGTGCATATTATATCTAACTATGAAGAAAATCACACAGCCACGTAATACACTCGCATTTAAGCTTCCCCTTTTTCCACACAAACCGGTTTGGGCTTTCCGGTAGCATCTACCCGGTCTCGAAATACATCGCGCGAAAAGAGACTGTCTAATGTCTATTCGATTCTTATATCCCTTTTCACACCCCGCTTTTCGCGATTTCCGATCCAACACCGGACCTTTCCGCGAGAAAAGGGCATTTTCAGACACAGCACATTCTGCCCGTAGGTACCCATTGTCTATAGATTACCGGACAAACTCTGTGAAAGCTTTCATACCTACACAGAAAAGATCATACAGAAACCGGGCAGAATGCATCTAGTGTGTAATGGCTGTGAAACTCGCAATCAGCCTACACTATCCTTGTAACTGTCCTTGTTTGTTCCGACCTTTGTATCTGATCCAGTGTTGCACGCTATCATCGAATATCGATCTGTACGTAAATATAAAAATAAATAACTCGACATCTGGCGCCGCAGCGAGTTGGCAACTTTCGTAATGAGGTTTTGTTTGGGAAAAGTTTTCTTTTATGAAACAAAATCCAGAAGCGCTGCTACGACCCACGTAGATAATGTTATAGTATCTACGGCTGCGACCACGGAGGGATTGTGGATTTTTTAATCAGCGCCTTGTAAAACAAAATGTAACTTGAGCTGTTTTTTTACGGGAAAAAATTTCAATTTGGTCAACAGAAATGTTTTCCTGGTTTAGTGTTAACATAAATAAGGGTAATTGCAGTGGTGGGGAAAACGGTATAAAATACTATGGTTGTGTAGAGTACATTTCAAGGATCACAACCATATATTTTTTATATAGTAAAAATAAAGCTATCATTGATAATTTTCAAAAATAAAATGTCGAGAATTTGAATACCGCAAAACGCAGTGGGGCCGAAGAAACACGCTGTGACGTCAAAATTACGTAGATGGATCCATCGGTCTTAGAAGACCTAACGGTACACTCCATACATTGTGAGATCCATTGACGTCACATCCACCTAAATAAAAAAATGAGCTGTTTTAGCGGAAATCGAAAATGGGAGAATTTTACAGAGCTGTAGTTTAAAAACTAAGCCAGATATTATTTTTTTAAAAACGCAGATTCATTTTTTAAAATGTAGTTTTATTTTTATTTTTATAAAATGACAGACTATCTCTCTCTCTTAGATTTAGTCTGTCATTTTATGAAATAAAAAAATAAGTGAAATTACCCTGTAAAAGTAAGTTGAAAGAGGATGTGAAAGTACAAAAGAATGTGATGATAATATGGTTTAGGCATGTATAGAAAGAATGGATGACGAAAGACTCACAAAGTGGGTATACAGAGGAAATGTGAAGACGAGGAAAGGGAAGAGGAAGACCGAGAAAGTTATGACTGAAACAAATCAGCAATGTGATCACAAAGCTAATGTAAAATAAGGAAATATATGAAAAAGGTGATGGATATGAATTACAGATAGCTTTTAAGCCCCTTTTCTTGGTGCGAGCTTGTCCAAATCATGTCATTTTATTGACATCAGAGTTTGCCTACTTCCAGGTTCACCAATGACGTGTACGAGATGACAGGCTACCGGCCCGGCCTGTACTGGCAGATCACCTGGCGCTTCATCGGTCCCGCTATCATGGGCTGCATCCTGCTCTCCTCGGTGGTCTTCATGATCATCAAGAACCCCACCTACAGGGCTTGGAGCGCCGAGGAGGTAAACCATGGACGCACAATATTTTTAATTTGGGGAATATTTGTGATGTCGCCTGCCCGGGATAAAGACAGGACGGAGCACCATAATTTCAATACAATATTTTGTAGGTAGTTTGAAATGTCTTAAAGTGCAACGTCTTGTATTTAGCCTTACCATCAAGTGTGCTGAGAAATATAAAAGTTTTTAAAGATACCATTGAAAAATCAATTAAAGATACAATTAAATTGACAAATAAAGACCAAATATCTCAGACTCATGATATGTACAATAATATCTGGCTTTCAAAACAGAGCTGCTCACCGATACTTACTGCTACTGCACAAAGAAAATTTGAATTTGAATTTGAAATTTGAACTCTTCGCTGAGTTGAAAAATTCATAAACTTTTACCAAAGACCGGTCACTGAAAGGTCCATCCAACCTTACAACAACTGGGTCTTGCTTGAGAATTGGCGTTTTATACAGCGACGACCAAGCTCGCAGAGGGCTCTTGAGGTGTGATACTTTGCTGGTTTTTGAATTGTTATAACTATGTTGTTATTCACATAAAGTACATGTATAACTGTTTGTTTGTTTAATAAAAAATAAAAAATACACGCAAAAACAGCGCTCACCAAATAAATCATCCTAATATTATTATTATTATTATTGAAATCAAGTCTGACACCTGTGGTGAGAAACCTACGACTGATTTAGAATGCTGGCATTCCTTAAACTGGGATGCCAACCAGACCTATTAAAATTTTAAATTTCTTTCACTGTACAGAAGTTACATGGTGAGGGTGAGTTGGTATACTATATCTTATATGGAAATTTGATTCATTAATGCATTAAAAGCTTCCTGCTGCACCACACTGAATGCATTTTTCTTTCTTGCCAGGCAAACATCACACTTGGATGGGACAACAAATTAGCATGTAGCAACCATTTACAAAATACTTGTTTGCCTCTTCCCTAGCAACCCGGCTGTGAGACGTTACAATATTACCTATGACAATTCATGTGCTGAGTCCATTACTAAGCATTGACGTCAACACCCACCAAGGATATATTTAACGCACATTGTTACTTCTCCAGGGCGCTGTAGTTTCCACGGAGTACCCAGGTTGGGTGATGGCCATCGCCTTGTCCATGATCACAGCCGGCGTCCTGCCCATCCCAGCCGTGTTCCTGCTGCGCCGCATGCAGTGCCTCAGCCTGGACGTCAACATTCACCAGGGATCCATCCGCCGCATCGAAACCACCGTCTCCACAAAGGAGATGATGGATGACCAAGACGTAAGTTATTCAACATATTTCCATTTTGATTACTTTAGTCATTGTAGGTAAAAATGTACCACATGGCGAATGCTCCACAGCAAAAATATCCAGAGGTCTTTAGTCTTGGAATGTCTACAAATTGTGTACCATGGAAGAAAATATATCAAATGAGTCGTCTGTTTCCAAAGTCTACATTGCATTGCAATCAAAATTTCGAATGTTGGCAATGAAGGAATTGGGAACTAACTATTGACAAACTTCTTGCTTTTAATCAAGATATAGTGGAAATAGGAACAAAAAATACATATTATGTATTATATACGGTACCTACTTATCTTGACAAGAATATAAACATTCATTTTTCACTGTAAGTAGAGATAGCAACTTTTGGAAACACACAACTCATTTATCTTAACATCATGATTCTATTCTCTGCTCCATTTATCCTGTCAGGTCCACGGACGGTGAAGAACCACTTAAGAGTGAGTCTCGAGCAGTATGAAACAACTCCTTCGCAATTCTGATACCGGTCCATTCTTAAACATTGGGAAACCAGGAAAGTTGCTGCCATCAACATTTTTTTTTGAGGAAAAATTACAGAACAGCACATTGCATAGCATCAAACTTTGCAGTGTATGGTGAATGTGTAAACCTTGCAGAATTTGGTAAAAGCGGCCATTTTAACAGGTTGATGTCTGGAGTGTTGAATGTAGATATTTAGGAAGTGTTGAAGATGCAGCTTTCAAGGAAACTCAATAATTTTGCAAAAAAATGTACTAAACTTCTAATTGATCTCACAGATGACAAAACTCCAGAATATGTTCATTTATTCTTTCCCATTTACACCCTTATATAAGTTATACTGAAGTGTCCTGTTGTGGATCAAAACATTTATGGCTAAAAGCTATGCTGTACTTACTGCTTTTGTGCCTCGTGCACTGTTTTGTATCGACATCATTATCCATTTAATGTTTTATATTGACAATGTTGCTTTACATTTACACTATTTTGATTTGACTCTGTAAACCACACACTGTTTTATACTGATACTGGAACTTTAAAAACTATTTAAATTGGACTTCATTATCCCATGCACTGTTTTATATTAATGCTTTAACCTTCATACCATTTTGATTCGACCTTGCTTCCCTGTGCAAAGTTTTATGCTGACGCTGCAACTCACAAACTGTTTGATACTGATGCTGTAACCATTGTAGGGTTTCATTCTGACACTGTAAGCAATGAACTGTTTTGATCATGGATGACATTGCTACCCATGTTCTGGTGAAATTTAAACTGATTTACGGTTGTTGGACATATTTATTACTTAAAATTAACTCAAATATTAATTACATTTTTCGGATAGGTATTATTCTCAAAGTTTTGCTGACGTTGTAACCAACATCTTCAGGAGACATCCTGTCTGCTTGATAATCGAGAATTAATAATATCCCGCGACATTTCGTCTAATATCTGAAAATGATAATTTATTTTAATGTTTTTGTAAGTAATTAGTAAAAAACCTGTTATGTTCTACACCAACATAATACTTCATTATACCTTGGTTAACCATCCATAGTTTTATACTGACCCTCCACCTCATATACTCATCCTATATAGAGATTATACCTTGCGTCCTAATACCGTAACCCATCCTCTTGTTTTGTTCTGACGCTATAACCTATGTGATGTTTTATACTTACGCTATGACCCATGTTTAGTATTTACGCTATAACCCATGTTTGTGTGTTGCTTCCTCACGCTTCCCCATCAGGTCATGAGCCCGGACTATTCTCCTGGAGCGCCTCTGGACAACACCACCACCAAATTCACCATCGGAGACTATGAAGTAAGACACAAACAATACAATGCAAATATTATGAGATTTTTAAAAATCATAACAAAGCCATAATGAAAGGCTTAAAACATTTGAAAAATATTAACTTCAGTTTTCATAAAAGGTACATAGACTTGTGGTATGGGTAACACTAGCCCTTTAACTGTGAAAATAAGTGGGTTCACTCATGCAACCCCTTTAGAGACAATGCGGCAAGGAGTTGCACTACATGTGCTGCTTGGTTGCATTTCTAGTTGTTCATAAAAAATACAACATTAAGTTTGTATTGATATCTTTACTGATGTACAAATCATGTGAAGCAGTAAAAAAATCTTTACAAATCAGTCATAAAAATTTCACACAAATGTATGCATCTGTCTAACATAGCTAACTTCATCCTGCAAACTTATAAACGCATCGTATAACCTAGAACTCTGGAGATGGTGGTCGCTACATGTCGGCGCCTCTTCCCGGACCTGCCGAGCGCAACCCTCGAACTCCTCCACCATCGTCCATCGCCCGCAGCCGCCCAAACAAGAAGTAAAGCATCCAAAGAAGAAAAAGAAAACGTACCCCCTCCTCCCAGTGACACTTGTAACAAATGGTACCACTCAATATAACTAAAAAAGTTCATTTTATTTGTGTAGAAATGTGAAATATTGTTTCGTTCATGATTGCTTGCTTTCTATGTAAAAAAAGTTTGGGGAAGTTAACAGTGAACTGTTCACATCCCCATGCAATATTTTTCCCAGATGTAGAGAAAAAGTGACAGATCACAGCTTATAACCATTTAAATTAAAAAAAAAAAACAATGTTACCGATTAAAAATATGAAGCTGTTAGTATTTAGAAATACCTACTTTTACATGATTTCTGTACCTTAGAGCAGCGGTCGCCAAAGTGGTGGTCCGCGAGAAAATTTCGCTGGTCCGCAGAAAAATGTGGAATATAAGTACTTACTCATCATGTTCAGTTAAAACATGATTCAATTCATAACAATACGTGACAAGTTATAAAAACTATTAACTAGGTACATTTTATGTGTTTTTTGATCGCTGCCTTAGAGCATAAACAACGGTAGTCACATTTAGTAAAATGTGCAGGAGACGAGTTTTAGTGAAAATGTGCACTTTATGCCATCATAACTTCTAAACTAGATGATATATTTGTGATCTGTAAAGACTGTTTCTCTTTTTTTATCAATATTTATTTAATGTTGATTTTATTTGACCGTTTTATATTTTAAAGTACATATAAAATGGACTTCCGTCGTTTATCCTCTCAGTTTGTATGCTGTCGGATACAAAAATGCTTAGAGCATAAATAACGGAAGTCCATCTTATTCATACGTTTCACTACGCTTGCGGAGTATCAATTTCTTTATTTCTACTAAATGTTTTTTAGTTTTTGAATTAAAACAAATGCTTGGTAATTATATATTTTTTATTAATCTTTATCTGTAAGCGAACCTTAACAAAGATGTTATTTTTAAATAAAATTCATTTTCAATGAATAAAAATTAAAAATCCTTTTGGATTCATCCAACATAGGGCTTTACTGATTTAAAAAAGGAATACAAAAAATCAAATAACAAGATCTAGATGAAAATCAATATCTTCATATTGAAAGCAAAGTTTGAATTACCTTTTTTAAGCTCAAATGTTTTCGTTGGAGCAATGACAAGCAATGTAAGGTTTTCTTTATTTTTAAAAAGGTGAAAATAACATTTTTTCAAGAAAAAAAAATTTTTTTTACATGCTAAATAATCTAAACAATGAGTTTTGTACACTTTCAAAGACTTTTATTAAAGAAAATATCAAAAATTGACTCCGTACACCAGTAAAAATGTGAAGTAATTTGTTACTGCTTAAAGTATGAACAACGTGTATGGGACTTCCGTGGTTTATGCTGGCACTACACTTGATATCTCAGTAACTATGTGACTTAGGACTCCAATATTTTTACCACTTATAGAACAGATAATTATAAGAAATTCTGCATCATTAACTCAAAAACGTAAAAAAGTGGACTTCCGTTGTTTATGCTCTTAGGTACAGATTTATTTCATGCATTTAATATTTTTTAATATGATCGCCAAACACCCTGCTAAGCACTTTTTGACAATTTTTTCCATCTCTATCATTAACATTTTCGATTGTTGAGTAGAACACTTTTTTTGCATTATTTAGTACCTTTTTGTTTCTGATTTTCTTCACCACAAATGACATTGGAGTCTGTCAAATGAGTGGGGACTTACATTCCTCAGAACTCATTTGCT
Organism: Agapetus fuscipes; assembly: GCA_951799405.1. NCBI lineage: Eukaryota > Metazoa > Arthropoda > Insecta > Trichoptera > Glossosomatidae > Agapetus > Agapetus fuscipes. The sequence goes on along the minus strand of OX637333.1, from coordinate 19,692,656 downwards.
TGGCTTTTAAAATACAACACAATCACGACAGAAGAGTAATATTGGAATGCAAATGTATTAATTGGAGAACTTAATTATTTAAAGAGGAATGTTTTTATTTAATTGTTAAGATTTTTTTTTTTTTTTTTTAAATAGATTTGTGGAGTGGAATGCAATCCACCAACCTATTTTGCCTCGCCAGTTGCCTGCATGCAATGGCATCTGTTGAACCAGGGTCGAAGTTATGGTCAAGTGGGCTAGACGCAAGATTCGAACCAACGTTATTCGGTTCCAAATACGCTAGTCGAACATGCGCCTCTGCCCCCTCGGCCATATTTTAACTTACTTAAGTAGTAGTTTAGTTGATTAATGGTGTTTTATATTTTAATTTTCAGTAATTTTGCTCATTATTTTATTATTTTGAAAACTGATTTTATTTTTCTTTACAGGACAAGTTATTTTATTAAGTTTTTATTTTCAGATTTTTCATTTTATATTTATTAAGTACCTACTTATTATTTTTTATTTTCAGATATTTTTGTTTGTTCTGCAAGTGGAAAGCCAATTATTTTTATTTAGGGAGTAGCAATTTTATTTTTAAGAAAGATTTCTAAGGGCTGGTATTGCAAGCACATGGAGTAAATTTGTTAAAAAAAAATATTTATATATTTAAATGTTTCTGTTTTGTATGTATACATGCAGCTTGTTTAAGTGTGAACTCAAACGTGTGTGCTTGTGAGCATGCATATAGCATGAATCTTAGATATTAATATATTTTTAAACCTTGCATCTTAGATTATAGATTAAAAGCTCAGCTTAAATGAAAGTTGATCATTATACTTGTTTATAATACTAGCCCTGTGTCTTCTTTTAATTTAATTTTATTATGTTGCTTTTTACATAAACAAACCCAATGGTTAATTATCCAAATGAAAAATATATCTGTATTCAATAACACTTACAATGAGATATCATGTGGACAGTATATTGTTTGGTTAAGTACTTAAGTTACTCTATAATAAGTTTTAACGCAACTAATTTCTGACAAAAGTATTCAAATATGATTGGATTTTTTTTTATTCTCGGGTACCGTTTAATGGCTCAAGCCACCTCAAAGGCACCCTTGGCTCATTCCCACATCTCAAAGGCATCAATTTAAGCCTATTACATGATTTGTAATTAATGTAAAATGGACTTTGGCAAAGAAGAATCACTTCTAATGAAAGCATTAAATAAAATACTAAAAGAGTAAAATATGTTATTGGTTATATTTCAAATCAAGCTCCATGGATTCTTATAAAAAAATTTATACAATTGCAGGAAGACGACTTTGACGAGAGTCCGGCCAATAGGTTAGGTGACTTTGACAACAATTCCGACAGCAGCGGGGACGAGGGAGGAGTCAGAAGAGTGGGGGGACCCTTGAGAGGGGGCACACTACAGCTGCCAACAGCGCGGGGCGGGAAAAGGGCATTCCAGATGGAGGTCGTCGAGGATTACTAGCATCATCAAAACATTTTATTTATCAACAATTTTATATCAAGTACAACCTTGTTTATCCGGCCCTTGTCGATTCCGATCTCTAAATGACCCGGATATCCACTTGACTCAAATCAAATTAGTAGATAAAGTTTTAATGTTACAATACTTAAAAAAAAATTATCAACTAAGTAAGAATGTATTATTATGTAAACGCAACATAACTAAGCTACACATATTGTGTAACTTCTTGCCGCGTTCGCCCCGAAGGCCTTGACAGAGGAAAGTGAAACCTATTTATTTTCACAGATAAGGGAACCAGCCTTACACCATCCATTTCAGTTGAAGTGGGGGTTTCCCAGCTCCCGAGGTGGCTGCTACTCATTTCTTGTGAAGGCTGAATACACCTTGCCGGAATTTAATTTTGGGCTTGAAATAAATACTGAAATGGGAAACCGTTTTTGACACTCACGGTGGGATTCGAACCCGAGCTCTCGGCATGGAATGCAAATACTCTACCAACTGAGCTATCAACCTGGAAAAAAATTATGACTTTGTTTATAAGCATAGTACAGCTGGCCTCACAAAATATATCTTTGTAGCTAAATATCAAGTCTGTTAAAAAAATTCTAATTTACTTTCTCAAAATTATTATAATTTACTTTTTTATGGATCGTCTTTGGTCGCAGTGCTTCCGGATAAAAGAGGTTGTAGTTCATTTTTATTTATTTTTAAGTACAAAACTTTTTGTATGTCCTATATTGTTTTTATTTTTAATTAATTTATTAGTAAGACTGGACGAAATGAAGTAGAATAGATCACAAAGTAAATGTATACTAAAAGAAAAAATACATTACCTAACTGTAATAATCACCCAAATAGTTAATATAAAAATATTCAGAATAATTTCATAACAATGGTTTAAATAAGGAGGGCTAAGATCATTTTTTGTAAATGATGTTGCCATCTTTTGGATTCTTGACAAAGCTTTTGGCATACAAAATTTCATTATTGCGATTCGCTCCACTAGGTTAATTAATTTCTGATTCAAGTATATTTCTAGAAGAAAAGTTTATAATATCAAACCTGAGGTTTCAAAGTAAATTTTGCATCAAATAAAAAAAACTCTGATACATTATAATTACTTTTTTAAGAGTTTATTTTCCCATAGTATAAATGAATGTAAACTTTTCAAGGAAGTATATTTCAATAGTAAAAGTTTGTATGAAAATCTAAGTTTTTCATATTTATCAATAGATGGCAGAACCACTTATTAAAAGTGGCATGTAGAGAGCAATATTGCCGCAACCACCGTTCTTATAGTTTATAAAATATTGTGAATTTAATAATGTAAAAGTAAAGAATATATATGTCTGCCATACAATAGTATTAAGATAATTATTTAAAAATGCTAAGGATAATTTAAAAAGCAATGCATTATTATTAAATGGTAGGTATACTACTAATAACATTTTGCTTATGAAATGAAATGTTCTCAATTAAAAATTGTCATTGAAGTTTCATTAATTACTTAAAATCAGTTTTATTAAAAAAAAAAAGTAAAGGATAACTCTAGTCGAAAGACCTCGCATTTCATTTGACAGTTTTATTCAGGATTAAAATTTTAATAAAAAAATAAAACACTTTTTCATGTGCTATTTTTCTTTGTGCTTAAGAATATATTTTTTTATGTCTTTGAGAATAGAAATTTAAACTCCTATAACAAGAGATTCCAGAATATATTAATTCATACCATAAACAAATTATCAAATTATCAGCATGAGTTTTTTTTTGACGGATAGAATTTAGAATCTTTAGTAGAACAACCATATTGAAGTTACAATTTGTAATAATTGTAATTTGTTTTAATATAATTCAAACATATGGGAAATATAATAAAAAGTAAATAACTATCTTCAAATTCACAGCAAAGTACAGATACATAAAAGTTACAAAAAAAAGATGTTCTTTGGAATCTGGCATCAATCAACATAAAAAATACCTATAGATAGAGCATCTGAGCCAATTTGTGCACCAAAAAAGAGTGCATCCTAGTGCATACGCTTCATACAAACGAGGTCTTGTTATAATTAGTTTCCAGGCAACCATCATGTTAATGTCTCTATTTGAAGTATGATATTAATATCTTATGTCTCAATTTTTCATTGTTATTCCGTTTCATGGTACCTTTGCTTCTATGGGAAAAAACTGACATAAGCCATCTACTTATATCTTTTATATTTATCGATGGAATCTGGTAAAACAACATTAATCGGAGTATAAAACATTGTGTAAGCTCACCTTAATTGCATACGTCTAAAATTGTATGAAAACTAAATAACTCCCTGGAAGTGCCGTCATATAACGCAACTACGCAAAACGCAACTAAGCTACACATATAGTGTAACTTCTTGCCGCGTTATCCCCGAAGGGGTCGCATGTGGCGAGTTGAACCTATTTATTTTTACAGGTAAGGGGGCCGGCCTTACGCCAACCACTTCAGTTGAAGTGGGAATTTCCCAGCTCCCGAGGGGGCTGGTACTCATTTCTTGTAAAGGCTGAGTAAACCTCGCCGGTATTTATATTATGGGGTTTGAAATACACACCGAAATTGGAAATCATTTCTGACACCCTCCTCGGTGGGATTCGAACCCGAGCTCACGGGGTAGAATGCAAGCACTCTACCAACTGAGCTATCGACCGGACTTAATATATTATATACATTTTTCATTTACGCAATGTAGTTGAGATTTATGCAATGTTTTATACTCAGGGCTCATTTTGAAGTAATGAACTGTCAAATATAAATTAATACAGTTTATAAAAGGGCATTGTTACATTTAAAATATGACTACATAAAGAATGCTTGTTTACAAAATTATTCTGTACTTATTGCCTAAGGTAAAATATAAATGTAATGAAAGTTAGGTTAGTTTTAGGTTTTAGAGCCATGATGACGTTGTATGCTCAAGATTGCTGCCGTATGAAACAAGAGAAAACAAAAGAAAGATTCTAACCATTTTCTATTTCATTTTCAAATTAAGAACATAATTCAAGCGTTTGCGTTTTTCAAAGGGCCAGTAGGTATTATAAAAATCTCAAATGTCAAATTGCATCTAAGGACAATTTTGCATTTAAAAAGATGTGTTTTTTCTGAAATTAATTGATTGGAATCTTACGCTTTGGGATTTTTAAATAATGGTCCATATTTTGTAAAACTTTTAGGTATTTATTGTATTGAATGTATAAAAAACTGAAAATATTTTGAATAATGTACTTATTACAAAAATATATCAAAGACAAAACCTTCATACGTATGATAATATTATACTTATCTTAAAAAAATCTACCTGTACCCCGAGCACAAAACTTAATGATTAAACTCATCCATAACGTTTTACCAAAAATGCATAAAAAATAAATCACTCTCAAGAGGTGCTACTTTTGTTTCCATACATGTTACCTAAATGCTATGATTAAGTTTAAATGTCAAGTTTTATACTCGGTGTACTGTTCTTAAAAATGGAGATTATATTTATTTTTTTCAGGGCATTATACAAAAGCGTGGTAATATATTTTTATAATATAAAATAATGCATATAATTTTTCATGCAAGCTCTCTTTTCCATTTATTGGTCAATTTATTTCCAGGTTTTGTTGAATCAATGAATTAAATTACTTCTAAGAACCAAATCTGCTGGAAAAATTACATCAGTATCTAAGTTGCAAAGATATACAAGCTCGTGAAGGCATGTGTACATGTATTCACACACAGCTACCCAAAGTTTTTAATTAACATTATGTAGCTTTGCAACTCTTGCCACCTTTCCCTGAAATAGGGGTGATATTGGCAGTATTTAATAGCGACCTTGTAGGTAGCTAACTATCTACTAAGGACATAAATGTTGCTAGTAAAATTTGAGCAACAATATTCCTAATGGTCTAAAAAACCAAAGATCACTTTTTATTTATTTGAAAACCAAAGAACAACTATTTTGAGTCAAAAAGATTCCTTTATTAATTAAAATTTAACCATGGAGCTTCAAATATATTGTGATAAACCAATAATATTTTTGTTGTATTTGTTTTTACTTTGTATACCAACTTGTTCATATTTTATTGTTTGTGATAACGTTTAGCATTTAGGCGACACAGTAGAAATTAATGTCATATCAAAAAAGTCAAATTGTATTGATATTCATGCTAGGTATTTAAAATATAAAATTAGTTTCTAAATTTTATTATTTTTAAGACCCGCTTTTGATACTTCATTTTTTTGTTTTTCTATAATTTAGTACGTCGTACAAAAAAATACAAACAAAGCATGACGTCTCTACACTATCCCCCAACTATATAGTTGCCACTTGCTGACATAATGATACAATGGCTCTTCCACACTTGTGCCACTTGTGCGACAAGTAGCGAGCTATGTGGAGGACCTATGAGTGTTCACTGAGTCATATAAAACCAAAGACGGAACTCATGTGTTAAGTGTCTATGACCAGGCAATCATCACTTGTGTGTGTTGACAAGTGACAATTCGTCATCTGTTAATTTGTCATGATAAATCAATAGGATTTGTCTTTGCAAACAGCTTGCAAATGGTTCTTCCAAAACAACAGCGGACAGATAATGTAGAAAAACATTTGTGTGTGTGCGATTGTAGCGAGTGCACAATCAAGGGAAAATGTGTTTGTTTTGAATTTTATATCCAATAAGCTCATAGACACAATAAATAACCTGTACAGATCTGACATTAATAGCATTTTTAAACAGTTATACAAACTTGAATACACAATATTTAAGATATTACACAAATCAAGTATTTATTTCCATTTATTGCTAACTACTCAAATTTAATATCTTTTTTTTTAATATATAAACTTGTGATTTTGATCATGCCACAGAATTAATTAAACAATAAAAAAATAGTTACATTCACAATATTTTGTTAAAATTATAGATTTTCTCCATAAAAAGTTACATGCTGAATTTGAAATATTTTATTCAACCTGTACTCAAATTTTTGCTACATTGGGTTCAAAAAAAATTTGATTAACTCGAAATTTTATTCAATGAACAGTTTTTAATTCAATCAAGTGATTTTTCTGAATCAAATGATGCATTATGTTAATTTTTTTATTTCTGCTTATTGGGTTGGCGAATATAGACAAATAGTATAATATAGACATATTGTATTTAAAATATGCTTGTTTTTAGTTAAGAGGGCAACACCGCGTCGCTTTTAGTAAAGAAGGGTTTCAAACTCTGTGATTTGAATAAAATATGTACAGTATTTTGGATAGGTAGCAAACGATAGAACAATGCGTCAAACGCAACTATTATTTTTGAATTCAAAGCGTAGAAAAGAAAAAATGGTGGCTAAAATTATAAAATAGAACTTAATATCTAATTGCATACAAAAAATTAACATAATAAACAGTCTCACAAAAAAACATTTCATAGCCCTCGAGCAGATGTAAGCAGTCGGTAAATGATAGTAGAGAGTGTGCGTTTATCTTAGCACATATAAACATGGCAATATTGCTCTACACTTAACAGTAGTAGGTACCTACCGGTATTAAACTACTATTTAAAAAGTCAACTTGCTACTGGCCACTGTCTTCATCTGTACGGCCAACAAAGTGTTGAAAACCTTTTGTGAAAAATATTTTGAATTTGGAATCGTGCAGCTTTTTGAGTTGCCAGCACTTGTAATGCTGCAAACAAACAAAATATATACCCTGAAATACAGAAATCAAGAATCATTTTGATAAAGGCATAATATTTTGTTTTTTAAATTTTCAAAAAAATATTTCAAAAGATTTAGATTTTTCTTTTAACGTAAATAAATGGGGAGTCAATTCTTGGAAATGCATCCATACATTTTGTTGTTGGTTGCTAAAGACAGCAGTCACATACAAGAGTGCTTGTTTTCTCACTGAGAAAAAAAATCCAAATTCAAAATGTTCCATCTTCATTTCAGTAACCATAAGAAACAATTTACATTGCAACAATTTGTGAAACAACACAAAAGTGTTTTGTTTCAAGAGAAATTCAGCTTCTTGACATTTTGTCAAAGTTTTTTTTAATGATTTGAATATTTTTGTCCATCAAATGGAATTAAAGAGTGGTGAGGAACAGTATTATAGTCATTTTTGCATCTTATTCTTTGTTTAATTTTATCATTTTTACCAGTTTGTTAAAAATTAAAGTAAGAAGCTTAGAAATTTATTGATGTAGGCGAGAAAAATTAAACCAAAACATAACAAATTAAGTGACATCTTACACAAAAAAGTATTTTTAAACGTAAATGAATAGTTTTTTTTTAAATCAAGAGCATCATACAAAAACACATGCAAGTGTTATGATTGTAATAATATTTAATAAAACTTATTTTAGCAATAGATTCCTAAAGGAAAAAGTGTTTCTCTCTGTACTTACGTAATTTCTTTAGTAATCCCGAAATTACCAAGTAAGCATTTGTAAAGATTTTAAATTCTTGGATATAGATTTTTTTTTGAAACGTAATTTGGTATGCAAAGTTGTGTTTTTCGATTTTAAGATTTGAAATAAAGAAAGTACCCACTAAAAGCCAGGTAAAAAATAAGTACAGAGGAAATCAATTGGTGTAGGTAAATAGAAACTAAATTTATAATAGCCAATCAGAAACAGAAAAAAATGGAATAACGTCAAAGACCGTAGGAGGAACCGTTTAAAGACAAACACGTAAATTTAATAAATAAATTAAATAAAAGTAAGAAATTATTGTAATAAATAAACAAAACAAAAAATAATGCTAATATCATGATTCCCTTTTTTGTGAGATTTATTCCCTTACAATGTTTTTTTTTCTAATTTGCGATGAAACGACACACTTGTAAAATAACACGGATATAAAAAAGAAAAGCAACTTCATTTTAGTTTTATGACAGCAGAAAATTTATGTGCAGAAATATTAAAAAACTTCTCAATTTTTTTTTTTTAATTTTAATTCTTAATGCCCATTTTACTTTTCATAAAAGCTTTTATAGGTGTAGGTACTGATTTACCTTAACAATGAAAAAGAAAACATGCTCTCTTCTTTGTCTATGGTTTCGAATTGAATGGTTTCTATCATCATCAAATGTACATAGTGATAACTAGCTTGTAAGTATAAAAAATAAATGTTTGTATTCGATGTTGTTATACAAAAATAATGTGAAAAAAAATAACCAAAAATAAACGCGACGAATCATTGTTGTAGTAGAGCAAATAAGGTTACAAAAGAGCAAACCTGGGTTGGCAAGAAATATTTGAAGATCAAATTGAAGAAAAAAACTATTGCTTCTACCCTCAATCCTAAAGTTCTACATTTATCTTTTTCTCTTTGATGGCGAGCACAAATCAAGCTTTTCTTTCTTAAAGCATGTACTTCGAATCTTGTCCACTTTATTCTGGCGTCTGGCAACTGACTTTGAGTTCACTAGCTGGAGAAGCTGTATTACATCCCTAAACAACTCAGCTTGGGTCTTCTCACCCTATTCCTTTCACCTGAACATCCATTCAGATTATCCAGGACACGACAATCTGGCATCTTCTGAACAAGAGCAGAGATGCCACATAGATTCTTTAGGTGATGAATTGGATAACGGCTTCAAAGGACAGGAAGTGGAGCAGAATTTGAGAGGCCAAGGCTCGATGTAGGCTGTAGTGCGATTGAAGAGAGAAAGTGATGTATAAATATTGAATTGCGAAGAACACTGTCATCTGATTTAATAACCTTATCGAGGGATTGCTCTAAAATGATTTTCAAATACTTCTACCATAGTTGTTGATATTAAAATAAAATATTCCCGAGCCTTGCTTATTTCTCCGACTCAATTTGAGTAATTTTATTTTTTCAAGAATCCAGGGAAAAATACTTCACTGAGACTAATAAAGACAACTATAAGCTATGTTGTAAAAACAAAATTCAAGATTCATACTCGATGCACAAGCACTAGCTGGGTTACATAAGTTAGAGCTTAAGTATGCTGCATATGTAACTACTTTCAACAGAAAATTTTAACATGAAATAATCATATGCTGTGAAAATCTGATGGCATTTAACTGAAACAAGACATTGACATAAGTGAACTATTTGAGAGGCAAAACCTACATTTCTTTATCTGTTGTTTATTGGTCTCTATGGATTGTATGAACCTACAATAAGAAAAAAAATATGTTCCTGAAAAGTAATTAATAATGAATTTTTACTTTTTGTTTGAATCTTCTGTAAGAGCCATCATTTCTGTCACATATTGTAAGCGTGGGTGAACGATAATGTTTGTAAATTATAATTAAATAAAAAAATGTTGGAGATTTAAAGCGAAGTTTGTTGTTGCTTATGTTCTAGAATCTTTAAGCGAAAGAGCAAAATTGGTTGTAAAGAAATGGAAATACCATTATTGGTAGGTATCTACTATTAAAATATAAATATTAATAAAAAATATTTAAAAACTTAGGGAGTGTTGCGACTATTACATTTTTTTGTGTGACAGCAACACTCTTAGTTGTGCCACAAAATTTAGCAAACTAGATTTGTAAACACACAGAGCCAAAAAAGAAAAAAAGGATTTTGCAATGAAAACTTGAATTGGAAAAGAAACAGGAAGTGTGCACTTTGTCTTTTAATATTACAATATTAAAAGAAAACATAACATTATTGAGAAAAGTTAGAAATGATGGTGCCTCATCAAAATTTACATGATGTACTGACTTTAAAACATATTTCAATGATTATTATAATGTTCAAATATAATAATTACAAAATATCATATTGTATGAATAATTCTGTGTAATATTTAAATTAAATACTTAATGTATTGTTCTGTGTCGCCAACTGTAAGAATTTGACAGGCTTGCCAACTAAAAACAACCGTCCATCACAATGGATAATTTTGTTCTGGCAGTTGGTAGTACAGGTTGTATTTAATAAACAAGGGAGACAGTGGTGCAAGATTATAGATGTCGAATAATATTGAATAACTGTTGTGTCATAAAAAATAAGAAGTTGGAAATCATCAATAATATTCAAAGCAAAAAAACATACCTCACTAACCACGTGTGAATAGTGAATCTCAAACTATTGCATATAGAGGGCAAGAGTTTCAAAAAACTTACGGATCAAGCTACATTTGAATTCAAATAAAAAACATTTATGTGATAGATTTTGTAAGATCTAAAGAGTGTTTGATATTAGTTTATGAAGTATTCCACAGATGGCAGTATTCATAATGTGACAAGCATAAATACGCGCATAGGCCATTGGATAGAATGATGCGATTCTGACCCCAAGCAAGTAAAACCTATTGTAGAAGTACTGGCCACCAGTCACGACTACACAATGACATATTATATTATAATACATTGGAAGCTTTTTGATTCATCCCTGATATTAAACCAAGACAACACAGTCGATACGCAAAACATTTATTGAATTCAATTGTTGGCTTGCCATTCAGAAAAATTAAATAAGCCTAAAGTCCTTTGTTTTTGATTCCTATTTCAAATCATTACCATTCTTTAGAGTAAACTAGATGTAGACCTAGCGAACAGGTTGACATTAATACTTCCCGAGTTCCTTAGAAACATTCCTATTATAAATTAATATCTACCTATAAAAAAGCTCAGAAAAAGCAGTTAAACTAATTTCAAAATACTGATAAAAACAATGAAAAAACTAGATTTTGAAATATTTGCACACAATAAGGGCAATTGTTTAATCTACAGCTAATTTGACTAGATAAAATTATTACAATAAATATGGCAACTGAAAACAAAAAGTCTTTGAATCAATGGTTCTTAACCAAGATTCTATGTCACGGTAATGGCTCGCAGGAGAGCCATACGGCATACAAAACAGGTTGATATTCTTGAATTTTGTGGTTTTTGATAATAACCAAAACCATCAAGGTGGTCCCTCGTCCAAAAAACAATCAAAGTGATCTGTGGTCAAACTGTGGTCAGGTTAAGAACCATTGCTTTAGATCAGAAGTCGCTAAGCTTTAGGTATCATCTAGTGCTGTGTGACTTAACAATGTTTTTCATTTTAGTTGTAGATGAAACAACCGGATCTTAACAACATATAAATAATTCACAAAAAAGCACGGATATTTTGGAATGAGCCTTTTACATGCACTGTTTATACTGCAAAGGCCTTCGATTATATAAAATAATAAATGTAAATGTATGATAAAGCAGTATTCTTCTAATTATATTTAATGGTTAATGTTTAAGCGACACCCTATTGTGAATAAATAACATGGACAATAATTTGAATGTAATCATGAGATGTAGGTAATGTAAGAAAATGATGAAAATAAGCAAAAATAAATGTTGACAGCCAATCAAGTACTTACTTTGATTTTGACAGAATTTGTGTAAATTCCTCAACAATCTCATCATATTCATGACCGGGTTGTATAGAACCAAACATGCAATCTAAGATTTTAAAAAATAGTTAAATAGATGAAAACACAAAGAAATTTGAAGTGATTCTATATATTTATCTCATTTTAGAAAAATATTCTTCTTTACTACCTTTGGTTCTATAAAAACTAAAGATAACACTTTTTTTCAGATTGATAATAGGTTTATAGATTTATGTAAAAACAACATTTTTTTGTCATGAACTTTTAATGGGCTGATAGTATAAATAAATTAATATTGAGCTGATTTAGCACTTTTTTGTGTCTATCACTCCTCAAGAGTCCTCAGCATGCTTGGTCGTTGATAGTCAGCATAAATTTTTTAAGCAACACCTATAAGGGTGCCTATAAGTTTGTTTCCTTAATTATTTGCAATTTGACAACCTGTCAAACCAGCTACCTGTCATAACAAGACACAAACATCTTTAAAGTTGTCTCTTCTATTTTAAGAAAGCCTAAAACAATGACAAAAGCTGATATCCATTAATTATCTTTGATAAAGTGATTGAAGTGAGGAGAATAAAAAAGGCTAGGAGGGAAAACGCCATGGCGATAACTGATTTCCGGTGTGCCCCCGATGACGTCACGCGATCAATTTGCGGTCTTCCGTTACTCATGATCAAAGGTGCTGGTGCTGTAAGCGCTGCTGTCTAGCTATTGCGTCATAATTGCATCATCATGTCATGTGAATGGGGACACACTACAATTCAATGACGGGTATCTACTTTTCTCTCTTGAGCTCTATACTGCTTGGATTGAGTTTGTGTTTTTGACTATGAAATTTTTGTCAGCTGTCAAATGTCATTCAAAGATGTCACTTTTCAAGTATGTATACTGCCTTACATCTGTAAAAATATCATTGAAAGCAATCACTTCCAGTCTCAATGCTTTCAATTATTAAATTGATGGTCTGACAGCTTTTAAAACCAAACGTAGGATTAAATACGATTATGTCAGTATATTAACCTACACATTTTTGGAAAAAAAAAACTTACTGCTAAACAAAATTTATACTATTAGCCCTAACGCAGAATATGTTTCATTCAATTAAAACAATAATATGCGGAATAACAATGGTAACACCAAAGATAAAATTAAATATAATACTTACCTAATCATGAATGTAGGTATCTCAATTATTAAAAAATCAATGAAACTTTTCTTTAAAAAGCTTAAGTGTGATTTTATTTCCATGGCTTAGCATTTCGTTACAATACTTACAGAATATGGCAATAATATTTCTCTTTCTTCAATTTCAGATAGCAAGAATTATCTCAAAAAATTATCTTTCCCACTGTGTTAGGAAGTTTTTCTAATCGGTTTTAACTAAATGCAGAAAAAACTAATAAGGGGTATAATATCTTGCAAAACCACTACATTATGTCTCCCTTACATAAATTTTTGATTTACTCATGTATTTATCTTCATACATCTGTTTAAAAAAAAAACCTTAGAATAAACCCTGCTATTTCTAGTGGGCTATGGGAGATCAAATTATATTTTTTTCACTTCATTTTGTAAAGGCAGTGCCTTGTTGTGCTAGCCATTTATCCCTGCTGGTTGCCATCCTCTTGTTAAGGCAGTGCCTTGTTGTGCTAGCCATTTTGTCCTTGCTGGTTGCTATCCTCTTGAGTTGTGGATAGGTATCCATGAGCAGTTTTAAATCCAGAAATATGAAGTTCTTGGCGACCTCTAGTTTATCTTAATAACATTCCTCTGCCAAAGATCAATTTCACAAAAAGTGAGAAATTTTACAAAGTCAAAATCAACCAAAAACCGCTTGGTTTCGATGCTTGACAATGTTGGTGCGTTTAATCCTTGCCTTTTTACAAAAGAAAAATCTTTTAGAGCGAGGAGTTTTAAAAAAAAGGAGTTACCTTCTGTCTTCCATAGCTCATGCTTCAACTTAACTTTTTCTTATAGTGAAAAACAATAATTATGTAATATTGCATTATTAAACTACTGTGCTATGTTTAAGGTTAGAATAATACGAAATGTGAAAAAAAAGTTACACGCGTTTGGAAAAATAAAGTTGCTATGTCCACGTTGAATGAAGTTAAATAAATTTTGAAAAAAAGCATATTGGTGGCTAGATTTTCTTTGTAGAATAACACAACATTGTTTATAATGTTAAATTATGAAAACCTACGTCAAATTAAAAAAAATGTACATCTACCTTTAAAAAACATCATTTGAAATGGAAGTTAAAAAGATCCGTTAAACCGTGACATGGTTTGGTAAATTATATGGCAGAAAAAACATGAAATCCAATTAAAATCTTCAAAGAGAGAATAGAATATGAATTCAAAATTGAAGTTCTGTCGAAGAGACCTTGTCATGGGGTAAAATTGTTAGCATATGAGGAATATGGAGAATGGCAGCTGATCGGTGCTTTGATACAAAATTGAAAGAAAACAGTGTGAAAGGACCGTTTGCTTGCTAATTTTTTTATATTCTGAACATCATTGAATAGAGCCATAAAAATATTATTGTACGTAGATATTATATTGTAACTGAAGTAAAATGAATAAATGAATTAATGAAATAAAATAATATGTGTTTTTATTTTACTTGAAAGATTATGTTTTATTTATACTAAAAATATTTACAATAGTTTATAAAACATTACATTAAAATTGGAATTATGATGTTTCCTTAGCAACGTAGCTAACGTCTTCAGGAAAAGTAAGCTACCTCGAAAATAATGTAAGTTCTCTTTTCGTCTAATATCCAAGCAATTTAATTATTTTTAACTATGTAATTATTATTCTAAATTACATTTACAGTCAATCATAGCATTTTACCAACAATGTATGGAAACTGAAACAGCATCTTTGGTGTGCATTTAGTTTAAAAAAAAAGATTTGTGAAGAGGAATGCAATTCACCAACCTATTCTGCCTGGCCAGAAACAGGTATTAATATCATCAAGTAATATTTATTAAAATTAATTATTGCTTATTTTAATAAATTATTAATTAATAATTACCCAATTACATCTGTTGAACCAGGGTCAAAGTTATGGTCAAATGACCCAAACGGGGATCGAACCAACGTTATTCCATTCCAAACACGCTAGAAAGATCAGCCCACTTGGCCCCCTCGACCATAACACCGACATACATTATTGGTAAAAACTATAGTGATGATGCCATTTTGTAACTTTTGTCACTGCAAGGGCGCTTTCAGCGTTGACACAGTAAAGAGGTGGATCTTTATTCCCTGTTTGAAGGATTCAACACTTTCCTCTGGGGGCAGCTGATTCTAGGTGGAACGTCCTACAATGGCCGATGCGCGGCCACCAAACAAAGTGGTGCATTTTGAAGACAGTAAGGCAACATTTGTAAGTACGCCTTCCAGAGATTGCAGAGTGAGCTCTCTCTAGCTCAGACTTTTTGGGATGACCAGTGCCGGCAGGTACTCTGGCACAGCTCCATGCAGTGCCTTGTGTGCTGTGAGAGTTTGGATTTTATTCATTGTCGGATGCTCAGCCAGTGGAGCCTCTGCAGGAGCACAGCGTGATGTGACAGTTTTCGCTCTGTCCATAGATGAGTCGAGTGCTGGCATTCATTATTCACTGCAATATGTTGACTTGGCATTGCGTTTGAGCTATGTAAATTTGATTGAGTTTAAAAGTAAAAGTCTTATACTTAAAACACTGATAACTTAAGCCATTTGAAAGTATTGGATTTAAAATAAATATTTGCAAGCCTAGATAATTGTAATTATAATAATAGGCTCCTTGACTGATAGGTTGGTATGCGGCTGACCATCCATACTGTAAAAAATGGTTCACTTTGCCAATGTCACCCCTGCTTCAGGGAAGGTCGGCAAGAGTTGCAGGGCTTATGTTCATTTGAGATTGGGTTTTTTATATTGTAGGTCCACATGCAGCATGTGTAAGCGCGAAATTATGCATATCTGCTTGTGGGAATGCATTTAATATGAATCTCAAATGATACATATCTTTGCAGCTTAGATTTAGAGATTTACCCCCGTATTCACGATCAAAACTGGCACTTACTCAAGGGCAAACTAGCGCTTAGATTGGGGAAATTCATTTCAAGAACAATACTTAAGGTAAAATTAGCGTTCAAGCGCTCCAAAAACTAGCACTTAGGTAAGTAAGGTCGACACGTATATTAACCAACGCTTAAGCGCTGTCAAAATATTCCGTCATATTTCATTTTTATCACATTTTTTGTTTGATTGTAAATTTACATGAAAAAATGAATTCTTACTATAAACATGATTTTTACGAGTGTATTAACATTGTTTTGACGAGTTTATTTACATTGCTTGACCATCAGAATTGGGTTTGTTCTCCGGTATGGTCTAGGACCATACTGCAATGACAGATGAACTGTCAAAATATTCCGCCGCATTTCATCAGCACATTTTTTGTTTGGTTGTGAATTATTTACATAAAATAATTAATTCTTTCGATACAGTTGACTTCAACGAGAATAATAACATTGTTTTGTTCAAAAATAGTGTCCCAAGAAAATATATCAGAGACTGTAAAGACCCATTTACGTATTACGAAGAGGAAGAATTTAGAAGACGTTTTTGATTGAAAAAATGCGTCGTTCTGTATACAGTTTTGCCGTTGCTCATTGAGGGTTGCAAAGCCAACAATTTCTTCGATCTGTTATTTTATCTTCTATGACAGGTTTTTCTTTAATCAGAGCCACCAGCAGCTTCTTTTCCGCTGGAGAAAACAACATCTTTTTGGCGCTGAAATCGATCAAAACACTTTACATTGGATATTACATAAATGTATTTTTAAAAACTAATAGAAATTGTAAACAAACAAATTCGTACTTACGGTTTACTTAAATTAGTAAATTGCGTTATACGTACTTATTTGTTGTCAAGTTTTATGCAAAGCTGATATGACATTTAAGTTTGAAAGAAGCGGCAATGATAAGAGTGAAGTACGCCGAATATCGGTCGGAAGGTACTGACCAATTACAGAGCTGGGTTTTTTCGAGAGCCAATGACAAACCTGTACGTCTCCTGGGGGTTGGGCACTACGCTGATTACTGCTTGAGTGTTCTTTGTGAAACAAAACGCTCCAGAATGTCGACCCTTGAGTAAGTGTAGCGCTTGAGTAAGGCACTTAAATCAGTTTTGATTGTGAATACGGAGGTTAGATTTAGGTACATTTAATCCATGATTTGTAATATTGCCACTCAGTTAATATTGCCAGCCATCAGACTTCTTACTCGCTGATCGAAAATTCTGAAAAAGACATATAGCAAAGATTATAACAATAGAATTGATAAAAATACCTCATTCATCCTCTCATCGCAGGCTAAGCCTCACATCCACCCGGCCATCCATTTACAAGTTTTTTGAGAACACGACAGGACTTGGATTTCTGTAAGTATAATGTGACAAACAGGGAATAAACAGATATGGCTCAGCTTCTACAAGTTGTGAACTGGAGAACGGTATCAGTTGGAGGCAGAAGTTAAACAAGGCCAAGGCTCGAATTGGACTGAAGCGCTATTAAGAAGAATAGTGTTATAAAGTTGTCGCTCACGGAGATGTGATGGGTTCCCCCGGCCTGTAGAACGGGCTGCAGAGAGCGTCGGCGTACAGAGCGTGCAGACGTCTCAGCAGGGAGCGGACCTCGGCGTCCCGGCCCCCCCCACCACTGTCACTCACCACGGCAAACAGCTTCACTCTGGTGTTGGTGACGTAACCATAACTGTCAAAGGAAAACAAAATCAATTTAAAAATGTTATGATTGATTAATGGTATGGTCGAGCGGATACGGCGTCCGCACTCCAATTTGCTTTAATGAAACAAACGCAACTGCAGCGCCAGCTCCTAGGACGTACCTCACATCTTATGGCACTGTCTATTGCATCATTCTGACCGGGTTGCGCTCCTTGCTGCAGTACGGCCAGTTAGTTGCCCAGTCTGTTACGCAGGCTTTGTTGCTACCAAATCCAATTTCTCTGCCTTTGAGCGATTTTGTGCTTCCTTTTGCCAAGCTGCATCCGCAGCGGATGAGAAGGGTATGGCATACTAGATGTCATTGGGTGATTATTAATTAATAATTCATTAAAATAATTAATCATTAATAAGGCAAAATAGGTTTGTGACTTACACTCCTCTTCATAAACCTATTTAAAAAAAATCTAAAGCAATCCCACCCGACCCTTGGAATCTAAACAGGGAAAGACCTGAAGGCTCCTGACAAAATTGCAAGCCTACAATGTTGACTCTTATGTCAAAATTAACCTGAACATAATTGAACCATGAAAACAATAATTTTAGCAAGAAATACATGTTATGCGCCTCTGTCGAGTAAAGAAGTCCCAGGTAGAGGTCTCTCAGGTCGGGGGCGCCCATACGCCCCCCAGCAAGGCGCTCCTCTGCTACATCTAGCGCAGTGTGAACTCGCCATTGCATCTCACTCTCAGACTCGGTACACGCCACATATACAGGCCAATTCTGTAAAAAGTAAACAGTATAGTTAACATCGAAATGTGGGACAACATCACGTAACTCATGAAGAGTGTACCTCTTTGCCCACAACGGCCAAACAAACAGCCATTGTACAGAAAAAATAAAATAAATATTGCGAAGAGACAAAGTTGTAGAAAACGTCAAACAAATGTCAACATCATCAAAGTGATCGGTGTGAAGACAGCCTTACAGGTGCTAGCCTGACAGCTGTGGAATGTTGTCTCACAACAACGTTTCCCTAAATGTATGGATTTTATTTTCATGGAAATTAAATTATATTTATTCATTCCTTAAGTTTTTTTAAATTAAACCAGCTGGCATGTAAACAAATTGTCTTTTCGCTAGTGATGTGAAAAAAAATCAAATTGTCATACTTTCAAATTTTTCATACTTTGGGCTGGAAGATTGTGGGAGAGCAAAATCATAAACACCCCTTTTTTCTTCTAATATGATAGTTGAGTATATAATGAAGCATAATAAGCAACAAAAAAAAATGAGTCTTTTCGCTAGTGATGTGAAAATAAAAAATTCTTTCAAATTTTCATACTTTCCAATTTTTTATATTTTGGGCTGGAAGATTGTGAGAGAACGAAATCACAAACACCCTTTTTTTCTTCTGATATCATAGTTTAGTATATAATGAAGCAAAATAAGCTAAAAATGGGTCTTTTCGCTAGTGATGTGAAAAAAAATCTTTCAAATTTTCATACTTTACAATTTTTCATAATTTGGGCTGGAAGATTGTGAGAGAACAAAATCATAAATACCCCTTTACCAATACCTCAATCACCCCAATACTAAAATGTGTAAAAATAAATGTTTTTTTTTTCACATCACTTGATTTTTTGGCTTGTTATGCTTTATTATATACTTAGCTGAATGCTTAGCTGTTATGAAAAATAAAAAAATAACGTGTTTGTATTGCAGTTCTCGTAACATGTTTCAGCGCGTGTATGTACCTATATTGAAATTTGTATGAAAATGCACGTGAGGAAAACAATTTTTTTTTTATTGTCAGAAAAAGACACAAAAAATTATTGCTTTATGGGCTTTTTTATATAAGTACTTAGTTATCATAAAAATATAAAAATGTAAAATGTTTTCGTTTTTGCACAAAATTCCATACCGTAAAAAGTGCATTTACTATGGAGAACTTGGGTATTTGGTCAATTTTTATATACATTTCAGTAGTTTTAAGTATGTTTTATTTGTGTAGATTACTTAATTTCTTTAATTATTTGTTTTTGTAATTAAGTTTTTAGAATTATTTTTATTATGTGGGGAAATTCAATTTTCCCCAACTGTCAGGCTGGCACCTGTCAGGCTATCTTCACACCGGTATCAAAGTGGGGAAAATTTACTGACACGGATCTTTAAATGATCTGAATCGTAAAACTGAACTTTTCCACAGTTAAAGTTAAGTTTTATCTCTATAAATCTCAAAATTATGGTTGATTTGAATTATTTTATGAATAAAATAATACAGCAAGTGTCCTACAATTTTTAAACACGTCCAACTCCGTGTATCACTTGTGGGATTTCTACATGATTAAAGATCCGTCTCTTCAATTGTCAAAAAAACATTTTCCTATAATCTTTCATTGGATGTATTTTTGTTGGGAGAGTGCTAAATTTGGTTATTATAAATTAATTCACTGTTGTTCAGTTACAGATAAGAGAGCCCTATGCGCGGGCTAATACTTAAAGGCAACATGCAAATCCCTGGTATTGAATCCATTTGTTGTTGACACTTTTTCAAATTTGTAAATACTATTGCAGTCTGTAAACAAGAGCTTAATATGAACTCTGAACATTTTTTAATGTAAAACTTTTTTCTCGGCCAGCAAACTTGTATGCGAGTGCCGTCCTTAACAACCAGCAACAAAATATTTGTTTGTCTTTTTCATAGCAGCCCGGCCGGGTGACGTCACTATATTGTCTACGCCAATTTACCTCATTTTTTTTTTGTAGATAGATTTGTTGAAAGGAATGCAATCCACCAACCTACTTTGTCTGGCCAGTTGTCTTCATGCGAAAGCAGAAGCTTGTGTGCATGCAACGGCATCTGTTGAACCAGGGTTGAATATTATGGTCGCGAGATTCGAACCAACGTTATCCGGTTCCGAATAACTGTCTTGATCCCCTTGACTGATAGGTTGGTATGCGGCTGACCACCCATACTGTAAAAAATGGTTCACTTTGCTAATGTCACCCCTGCTTCAGGGAAGGTCGGCAAGAGTTGCAGGGCTTATGTTCATTTGAGATTGGGTTTTTTATATTGTAGGTCTACATGCGGCATGTGTAAGCGTGAACTTATGCATGTCTGCTTGTGGGAATGCATTTAATATGAATTTCAAATGATACATATCTTTGCAGCTTAGATTTAGATTAGATTAGATCCCCGCAGCCATAGCACCGACGAATTATATTGTTCTTTTTTGTAGAGGACCCGCCTTCTGTTCCATGCCAATTCGACTTTGATGAAAATGGACGTCTAGCTCCCGTAAAATCCTACAACTCCGAGAAAAGACTCTACGTTCGGTAAGTTGCATTTTTATCATTGTTCTTCATCTCTAAGATCATTAATATTCATCATCATCAATGACAGAGCAGCCTGGGGTAAATCTTATCCTTCTAGATCAACCGCAGCCACAGTTGCCTGTCCAATGCCTTCTTCCTCCAGTCCCAGGCTCTCAATTCACAACAATATGCCACCACTCTTCACATTGCCCTGTGACCCTGTGGGTCTGGCAGCCATCTTATCCAAGCTCCGATGGTGCATTGGCTGGATGTGACCCAGACAATGCAGTCTGCTGATTTTTTCTAACTGGACCACATCAACACCTTAGTACAAATCGTATAATTCATATAAAGTGGTTGGTGTAGAGCTGCTTTTATCTGTGGGTTGCCAGACCCACAGGGGCACAGGGCAATGTGAAGAGCAAATTAGTTGTGAACTTGTATTATGTACACTTCACAGTCCCTCTGTGAACTGGGTTGCCAATAGTTATTTTCAATTTAAGCAAAACCCAGTTGCTGTAATCAATAGTCATTACTACCAGAGGCTCTACAGCCCGTTATGAGCCTTGGCCTCCTCCAACATTCACCTCCATCTCCCTCTATCCTACCATTTACTCTATTCTTTCTTTATCTTTCTACTCTAATCCCTGATACCAAGGACATCTACATCACTCTGAACCCCATTCATCCAATGGAGTGTGGGTCTACCAACGCTACGTCTGCCTTGTGGGATTGTATTAAGGTAATCTGTGTAAGTTTTGCCGATCTTTCCTGAAATACGGGCGACGTTGGCAAAATGAACCATTTTTTACAGTACCAGTATACTGTGATTCAATAATATTTTTTAAACTCTGCAGGGAATACTTACTTTCTCATAAGAAATATGTATGGAAAATAAGAAATTCTCTTTCTCAACAGAGATATAGGAAATGTATGGAATATACCAGCGTTTTTCAACCTGGGGGTCGCGGAGCCTTTGTGGGGGGGTCGAGAGAGGTCGAGAAAACTTCAGTTTTTATACAACATACAATTTGTGAGACTTAAATAAACAGTCGATAAGAGTTAAAATAATTATATTAAATTAAATATATTAAAAAAAGAGTTGGGGGGTCGCGAAATATTTTTTGATACTAGGGGGGTCGTGTCTTGAAAAAGGTTGAAAAACACTGGAATATACAATGGCACTGATTTGTAGTTTTCATTCATTGTTCAATTTATGCATTAGGGTAATTTCACATTCTTATTTATTTCATAAAATGATGAACTACATTTTTCAAAATGCATGTGCGTTTTAAAAAAAATAATATCTGGCTTTGTTTTTAATCTATAGCTCTTTAAAATACGCGCATTTTCGATTTTCGGTTAAACAGGACTTTTTTATTTAGACGGATATGACGTCGATGGATCTTGGGATCTTTGGAGTGTACCAGGTAGTCGTCTGGATCGATCTGCGTCATTTTGATGTCACAGTGTGGCTAGCCGGCCGCGCTGCGTTTTGGCGGGACTCAAATTCTTGGCATTTTATTTTTGAAAATTATCAATGATATCTTTATTTTTACTACTTAAAAAATATATGGTTGTGATCCTTGAAATGTACTTTACACAACCATAGTATTTTTAACCGTATTCCCCACCACTGCAATTACCCTATTGAGAGAAGTGTACGCAATGCTTTATACTCGGGGTATCAACATGTTGACCTTCAGACTTCAACTGTTTGAATCATTTAAATGTTTTTTTCATAAATTTTGTGGATTTTACATGTATGCTCCCAAAGTTAGTTCAAATGAAAGTTGTCAGTCAAGTTGGTCTAAAAGTTTAGCAATTCTCACTAATTGTTTTTGGATTGCAGATATTATGAGTATACTTAAGGTTTACACAACAAATACCATACTTTGGTTGAGTGTTCAAATTGCAATTACGTGATTAGTTGACTCATACAAATACATAGAAGAAAATAATTCATTACAATGCTATGCATTGTAACACATCGAAGAACTAAATTGTTCCAATATACGGCATCTTTTCTTCTTCTTTTTCAGTAAACTTTTGGTCTCTTGAGAAGTACAAATGAAGACAGTGATGAATGTTGAGGAGATGAAAGAAGTGTGAAAGGACAGAACAAATTAGAGATACATCTGAAGAGGTAGTGTATACAAGTGGTAGCTGGATACAATTACAGTTGGCTACATTTCTCCTGTTTGGTCCTTCATTTCTGTGTAAAGGAGGTGGACATTGATCAATATGAAAGACATTTATGGCGTGCATCTGTTTCTTTGCATAGTAACCAACAGTAATTGGTAACAATGAATAAAAGAGATGTAAGATATTAAAGTCAATAGGAATCATAAACTTGATGGTTGCCTGGAAACTGATTATAACAAGACCTCTTTTGTATGAAGGGGGCACCCTAGGGCGCACTCTTTTTGGTACAGCAAAAGGCTCTGATGCTCCATATATATATTTTGTGTTGATTGATCGGGCTGGTTTTTGGGTTAAGTGGGACTGCACTAGTATGTGTGATATATGCACACACCAGTAGGCTTATATTATTCAGTGTGGTGCCTACTCACAGATAAAAATAATTGCTTGCGCACACACCTTAACTACTAATGCATTTGTACTTGACCCATTTAAACAGACATAAAGCACATCACTTCCATTTTGCTGCCTCCAGTTTCTTACATCCTCTGATTGTTTTGCCTTAGGTTTTCCTGCATTTTTTTTTCTATTCTTGGCTACCAATATTTATTTGGTTTTGCTCGCAGGTTTACTAACATCAGCAAGCGTTCAGTCCGCATCTACTGGATGGACTATAATGCCAAGCCCATCTACTACAGACAACTGCATCCCAAGGAGTTTGTGGACATCAACACCTTCATCACACACGCGTGGATCTTCAAGGACACCATCAACAAGGAGCGCTTTGCCGTCAACAATAAGGCTGTCTTCCGAGGGCAAGAAATCCCCACTCCACCAGCACCACCACATCTCGGCCAAATTAGAAACACAAGCATCAGAATGAATTGGTTCATAACAGAGCCAATGAGAACTTTGAAAAAGAATGCGTTGCTGACGATAGCAAATATAATTGAGCATGAACCGCTTGTTGATAAATTAGAAATCCCCAAAACTATAAAGGAAGAGTTGAAGGAATGGATTCATAGAAAAGAGTTAATAGATATCTTTGAGGCTTGTTGAGGTGAATCTTACTGTTATGGAGTTAGAACCATTTTAAAGAACTTTTCAAATGATGTATAACTTTGGGATATATCAGGTTCACGGAACCCCCTGTGAGTTTGTTTGGAGAGCGCACTTTAAGTCCATTGTTTGGGTAGCTCACTCACAGCAAAAATTCTCTATGATGGAGCATTTGAAATAGCATGCGGGGAGTTCTGCAGTATGCATAAAAGAGCCCTCCTTTTTTATAAATTGTATGGAGATCATTTGACAGCCTGATCAGCTGATCTTGGGCAGACATGTTTTATCGCTCTCCACGGATCTATACGGCTTTTAATGAATTTAGATGACGACTAAAGGAGAGCACTGTTATGACTTTGCGGCCTTCAAACTCCTAAAGTCAACGGGTATTATTTTGTTTTTCTTCAACAAAATACTTTTTAAATTTTAGCAATAGATCAATTTGAAAATTGAATTATCAAACTTGACGTTTTACAAGATGGTGATGTTAGTTCTAATTTTCACCATATTTAGTTGAAGCTGTGTCAATCCATGTGCACCTGTGTGATCAATATACATGTCAAGATTGCTGGGCGTGGAAGGAAGAGAGGAATATTTTGATTATTTTCAAACAGAAAAAAACAGTTCTGGAGCGAAGGCCCACGCAGGCGCCGTGTATCAAATGGTTACAGTGCTCACCAAACAGGTCAACATTTTGATGTTATGCTACAATCTTTGAAAAGCAACAATGTACTATTCCTTGTTCTCTCCCTCTATGTGTATTACTTATATGTATATAGACTATAAAAAAGGTCCAGGCCTGCTAATTTCAAGTTAAGTAAAGCTAATGAAAATGCAATTTCAGTAAACATTTTACCAACCAAATTATTTTTACTAACTTATAATAACTATAGTAACTTACTATTTTCAAGATGCCGACGTCTTCACTGATAGCAGCTGTTTGTTTTTGATGTAATGGTACATAAAAAGTGCTGCCAACGGAACATGTTTTGTATATTTGTTAGGGTTTGGTGGTTCACACTGTGAAGGTCCATTGTATTTATTTTTGTAAAAAAAAGAACATGTTTTGTGTGGTTTGCCAGCTCTATTGATGAAGATAGATATATATTTGGTTAATTTCTTTAAAGCGCCGTTTTCATTAAAATTTAATCACAAGAGCCCTTGTATTGGGGTGAGACATTTGATTTTTATGACCAGTTGTTTGTTTTAAAGTTTTCAATGGCATTGTAATCATTTCTAAGATTTGGTACAGTGCTGGTCACTTTGGATCTTTTCGGTTTTTAGTTAACTCGAACTGGAGGATCTTTAGTAAATTGCAAAGTAATGGTCAACTAAAATATCATTTCACTTGAAAATACCGGGCCTTAGAGACAGGATCTTCAGGTCAGTGGGTCCATCTTGTTGGAACTAGCTGTCTCTTGAGTTGAGGACGGCGAGGAATTTGAAGAGATTACATGTACCACCTCTTTTTGTGATAAAAATAAGGTATTTTAGATAATATTTCCTTACACTTGTCTCCACAAGCTTCTTGCGAATTACAAAAAGGTTTATAAACACAGAAAATGTATCAAATTTATTTTTATAACATACAGCTATATAATTAGATGTTATGTGTAAATAGAGTTGCATACAAATGTGAAAGTCAAAAAGATGAATAAAAAAGATGTGTCTTATTATACTTAGGTGCTGTTTCATTCATAATTTATTTAGTTTATCTCCTTAAAATTGTACTGACATAAATGTGATGTTATGATACAAGCTCGCAAACAGCTGGGTCTTCAGCTTCTTTCAAAATATGTTCTCTAGATTTATGGGGTCTGTTTTATGTAGTTAGTTCCGTATAACCCAAGTGAAGATTGTAAATTTAGTGTACCGGAAGGGACCAACTCAGTATCATCTAATCTAATCTAATCTAAGCTGCAAAGATATGTATATCATTTAAGATTTATATTAAATGCATTCCCACAAGCAGATATGTATAATTTTGCGCTAACACATGCCGCATGTGGACCTACAATATAAGAACCCAATCTCAAATGAACATAAGCCTTGCAACTCTTGCTGTCCTTCCCTGAAACAGGGGTGACATTGGCAAAGTGAACCATTTTTTACAGTATGGGTGGTCATAGTTTTAAAAATCAGAGTTTTAAAAAATGGAAGATTGCGTATCCATGCACCCATTTTCATAAAAATGTCATCAATATTTCTTGCTGATTGTGTGAATGGACGCATAATATTGAGCTTAGAATTTATTACTCGGTGGGCAAACGTCAAACATATATGGGATTGCTGTGCTTAGAAACAAAATATTTGTTAGCCTTTTCCCTAGCAACCCGGCCGTGTGACGTCACAATTTTGTCCATACATTTTCTGTTTATTATACCTATTGATAGAATAGAGGATTTAGTATTTTTTTGCTATTGCCACCCGATAGAAGATTCCATGACCGCTGGTGTGAAGAAAGCCTGACAAGTGCCAAGCTATTGCTTTAAATTTCCGAACCATATAAAAAAATATACACTAAAAAAATTACCAAATAAAATAAAGTAATACTAATGGCTTACCATTAGTGTTACTGAAACATAGTTAAGTACCCACAGAACTTTGTCATTTAAATGAAGGATATAATGAATCATCTTTTCACTTCTCTATTTCTGAGAGAATGTTTTTTTAGGTGCTGTTAATACTTATACGACCATTTTAAAGTAAAGTATTTCATTTGCAAAAAAAAATCCAAAATTTTATTTAATTATTTTTCCAGACATTATCGATATTGTATTTTATTTTACAGCACTCACCTGTCAAGTTGTCGCTTGTCAAGCCATATTCACACTGGTCATAAATCATCTGTCATTGACTTGAGATTTTTTTTATCAGGAAGCCACTTTATTATTGTCAACAAGTAACTTTAAAACACAAAAATACATGCAATTTAATCATGCAAACGAAGTGACTAGTGATTAAATCGTGACGTACTGTCCAACAGTGAATGTTCCACCGAGAAAATGTCTGGTTTTCGCAATGTTAAATTTTATTCTCGCGAATGCAACGGTCGCCTTCTCAACTATGACGAAGCATGTTTAGATGTCATACCTGATAGAACTGTAACATTTTACAAGCAGTATTTGGAATGCGAGGGATGCAATTATGTCAAAGGCATGCGTGTGCCGCGCGGCAGGGTGGGATCTGTTATTTTAAAGACGATCTGGCCTGTTAAATACAAAATAGTAGAAGATGGCGGAGAGACCCTTTGTAAAGGGGTTTATAAATTTAAAGAGTATGGGAAATATAACTTGTCTGTTGGCGCGACTGGCTGTGGGAATGTGGTGACTGTGGAGCAGCCCGATGAGCCATTATTGCCGCTTCTGGGGTTTATTGTGACCCTTTTGTTTATGGCAACATTCTGGTATCTGGTCAAAGCCGTGTACCGCAAAGTAAACCAATGGGAGCTCTGGAATCAACTGTGGAGGCGGTGAGAAACACAAAAATTATTTGTCATTTTTATAACAAAATCAAGAACGATATTCCAGTCAGTAGCTCATTTGGTAGAGCACTGCGTTCCATGCCAGAGGACTAAGGTTTAATCCCCACCAATAGTGGCACTGTGTCGAGTCTGCACTCATTTCTACGCACAAGCTATTGATCAATTTTAATGCCTTGTATCAAAGTTGCAAAGATATAGTGACATTTATGGCCCATATTTAATGCATGCCCACAAGCAGGTGCATGTAAGTTAGCGATTACACATGCTGCATGTGTACATACAAAATAAACCAAACCTCATACAAACATAATCTTTGCAACTCGTACCGCCTTTCCCTGAAACCGTGGTGGCATTGGCAAAAGTAAACCAAGTTTTTACAGCATGGGAAGTCAGCCTCACACCAATCTATTGACATTTCATTGCTCACCTATGGGTCGACATCAATATTGGAGAGTTGCTTTCCGGGATCTGTTGCCGTGGTCTGTGGGAGCTGGAGCTTCCGGATGGTTTGCCCATGTCTGATGGGCTCCTTCAGCGTGAAGTTAAACTGATGATGACGAAACTGTCACATTTAATCACAGTTTCATCAACATCATCATCATTACTTCACCTTCATGCTGAAGAAGCCCATATTAGACATGGGTGAAACATCCGGAAGCTCCAGCTCCTACAGACCACGGCAACAAATCCTGGAAAGCAACTCTCCAGGATTAACAGCTGACCGTATTAGCCTCAAACTCCCATACATGTATTTTATTTATGATCTAGCGGAGAATCAGGCGAGGAGTTGCTGGGATCCCCAACAGCCAGTTCCCGAGGCCGCTCCAGCACGCGCCTGCACTCCATGGACATATTCCGCGGCATCACCATCTCCCTGATGATCCTGGTCAACTACGGAGGCGGCGGCTACTCCTGGCTGGAGCATTCTCCGTGGAACGGCCTCACTGTGGCTGATGTGGTCTTCCCGTGGTTCGCCTTCCTGATGGGGGCCTCGGCTTGCCTGGCCCTGCACACTAGGCTGAGGACGCAGATGACGAGATGGACGGCCTTTTTGCAGGTGAATAATATTTACATACAAACCAAACGTAGCAACTAAAAAAATGCAACCAAGCTACACATACAGTGTAACTTCTTGCCGTGTTATCCCCGAAAGGTTTCGCATGTGGGGAGTGGAATCTATTTATTTTTACAGGTAAGGGGGCCGGCCTTACGCCAACCACTTCAGTTAAAGTAAGGGTTTCCCAGCTCCCGAAGGGGCTGGTACTAATTTCTTGTGAAGGCTGAGTAAACCTTGCCGGTAATTTATTTGGGGTTTGAAATAATCACCGAAACGGGAAATCATTTCTGACCCCCTCGGTGGGATTCAAACCCGAGCTCACACATGGAATGCAAGCATTCTACCAGCTGAGCTATCAACCGGACAACCAACTGAGCTATCGACTGGAGTAGGCTACGCATAAACATGAATTATAGTGACTAATGCAATGCAACTGCCTTGAAACTGTTTATATTGACAGGTAAAGGGGCCAGCTTTATGCCAACCACTTTATTTAAAGTGGGAAGCTGGTTCTTATTTCTTGTGAAGGCTGAGTAAACCTTGCCAGTATTTTTACTTTTTCATTAATTGATGAGGCATTCACTTTGTAACCTTTCATTTTTAAAAAAATAAAATTAAAAATAAAAAACAAATTGTATAAGGCTACGGGGCGAGTAAAATTTAATAATGTACGACCGGTTTCGGAAACAATGTTTCCATCATCAGGTACAAAATATTACTGACTAAAAATAAAATATAAATTAGTGTAACATTCTTTTAAGGGGTGGGAGTAGTGGAGGGGGGGAGGGGTGAGGAAGGGAACAGAGCGCTGGGATTGTTGGTGACAGATTTATTATTATTTCTAGGAAACAAGGTCAGGAGAGGAGATGGATTAGGGATCAAAAAGTTATTTAGTAAGGAATTGACAGTACTTGAATTTTTATTAATTTCTATGGTCTCGAGAGCTGTTAAAGTCGGTCTGTATGTGTTTGTATGAAGAAGTTTGATTGTATGTTTATTAAAAGTATGTCCTGATTCTATAATGTGGTTGGCAAACTCGGAGAAGTTATTATTAGATAGACAACGCCTGTGTTCGTCCATTCTAATTTTTAAACTTCTACAAGTCTGCCCAATGTATACTCGATTGCAGTCGCCACACCGAACTTCGTATACTCCACATTTTTGTAAAATGTCCATTTTCGATTTAGAATTACAAAGTAAGTTTCCCAATTTATTATTGGTGTAAAACGCAGGTCTGATAGAGTCGGGTAGAATCTTGGAGATTTTGGAAGAAATTTCACCCAAGAATAGTACTTTCCTCCAAGGTCGGTCTAGGTCCTCTCGAGTGTTATAAGAGTGGTAAATGTGTTGTCTGTATAGTGTTGTTTTGGTTTTTTTGTTGAGTAATTTGTCTATTATTTTGATGTCATATCCGTTATTGAACGCAATTTGTCTAATAGTGTCAAGTTCGGTTCTGTGGTCAGCATCTGTTAGTGGAGTCCTGATAAGTCTCTCAAGCATGGAGTGGAAACTTGATAGCTTGTGTGAAATTGGGTGCGTGGAAGAAGAATGAATAATGGTGTCGGTGTGTGTGGGTTTTCTATAAATAGAATATGCAATCTTGTTATCACTTTTACTTTTTGTTTGAAATAAATACCGAAATGGGAAATAATTTCTGGAACCTTTGGT
The DNA here is from genome assembly GCA_951799405.1 of Agapetus fuscipes. Classification (NCBI taxonomy): domain Eukaryota; kingdom Metazoa; phylum Arthropoda; class Insecta; order Trichoptera; family Glossosomatidae; genus Agapetus; species Agapetus fuscipes. Next base: position 19,662,335 of record OX637333.1, on the reverse strand, counting down.
GAAGATCAAACCATAGTCCTCTGGCATGGAATTTATCATCTTATCAACTAACCTATCGGACCGTACAAGAAACTAGTCTAATCTAATCTAAGCTGCAAAACATAAGTAACATTTGAGATTTACATTATATGCATTTTCACAAAACAGACATGTTTAAGTTCGCGCTTAACATGCCGCATGTAGTCCTACAATATAAAAACCCGAATCTCAAATGAGCATACACCCTGCAACTCCTGCCAACCTTCCCTGAAACAGGGGTAACATTGGCAAAGTGAACCATTTTCTACAGCATGGGTGGTCAGCCGCATACCAACCTAGAAGTCAAGGAACATACACAACAAATTACATTTTTAAAATCAACAAATTATAATAAGACGAAAGTAATGATTTTTGAAAGAGATGATAAAAATATGAATTATGAATTTAAAATTAATGGAATGAATGTTGATGTCGTAAATGAGTTTGTATACCTGGGAAGTAAGTTTGAAAAAGATGGAAGAATGACAGGTGAATTTGAAAGAAGAATAATGAAAGGCAGGTGCGTACTGGGTGCTACCGCTAGCATCGCCAAGAACCAGAATCTTTCAAAAAATGTTCGACTCGCGATGCACAGTGGTATACTAGTGCCCACTCTGATGTATGGAAGTGAAGCCTGGATGGTGAGTGAAAGTGAGATTAGTAAAGTCCATACAGTGGAAATGGACTACTTAAGAAGTATGATTGTGGTGTAAGATGATGGTATTCCAGCCTTAGTATTAAGAAACTGCGCAAATGAACTAGCTCCTCCCCTTTATAAACTGTACAAACTGTCCCTTAGATGCGGTACCGTGCCTTCTAACTGGAAGGTTGCAACCGTTCATCCCATCCCCAAGAAGGGAATTCGCTCTGACCCTGCCAATTATCGTCCAATCGCAATCACTTCCTTACTTTCAAAAGTCATGGAAAGGATCATAAACGATAAGCTTATGGAATATCTGGAAACCCATAAACTGCTTAGCGACCACCAATACGGTTTTCGCCGTAACTGCTCCAGCGGTGACCTTCTCACTTATGTCACACACGTCTGGGGCCAACGCCTTGATCTTATGGGTGAAACACAAGCTGTCGCTCTTGATATTTCCAAAGCTTTTGATAGTGTTTGGCACTCCAGCCTCCTTAACAAATTGTCATCATTTGGACTTCCCCTTCTCCTCATAGAATGGATTTCCAGCTTTCTAAAAGACAGATCTATCCAAACAGTCATCGATGGTAGTAAATCAGCCCTGCTACCAATCAATTCTGGTGTCCCCCAAGGATCCGTCTTGTCTCCGACACTTTTTCTTATGCACATCAATGATTTACTATCCTGTGCTCCTATCCACTGCTATGCCGATGACAGTACAATACATGACGGTTTCTCTTTTACAAAGCCCCCAAATAGTTCAGCGATATCTATTGCTCGTGAATCATTAGCTTCAAAGATCAATACAGATCTCAGGGCTGTCAGCCGTTGGGGCACTGACAACCTTGTAGAGTTCAACGTCAAAAAGACTCAAGCATGTCTGATATCCTTAAAGAGGATTCCAAACAACTATCTCCCAACTTTCGACAATGTCTCCCTCTCTAACCATGAACACTTAAATCTTCTTGGTGTTTCTCTGTCATCAGAGTTAAAATACCATGATGCTATTGAGTCTCGCACAACTTCCGCTTTCCGGCGACTCGGCATATTATACAGAGCCCGTAGGTTTTTTACTTCAGCCCAGTTATTGACTCTGTATAAATCCCAAATCCGCCCCATTATCGAGTATGGCAGCCATCTCTGGTGTGGTATGTCCAAGAAGTTGAGTGACCAACTTGATTCTGTGCAAAGGAGGGCAGTGAGGTTGATCAATGATCCTTCTCTGACATCCGATCTGCAGCCGCTCCAGCACAGAAGAAAAGTTGGAATGCTCAGTCTTTTTTATCGATATTACCACGGAGCTTGTTCTAATGAGCTCCATTCATTAATCCCTCCCCCTCTCATTTCAGAAAGGGAAACTCGTAGTACGACTCTCATTCATCCCTTTGCAGTCAATCTCAAAACTATGAGAACTTGGCGTTTTCATGACTCATTCCTTTGCCAAACTGCCCGTTTATGGAATGGTCTACCAGTATCTGTGTTCCCCTCCCAATTTAATCCGGTTTTATTCAAAACCAACATCAATCACCAAATGGCGCCACAGGAAAGAAATCATCCATCATCATCATCATCACTTCCTTGCAGCGCCTCACGACAGAACCAAGAACTCAAGCAACACCTCTGCGGCACCCTTCCAGGGTGACATAGACCCCCAAGACTCTCAAGAATTGGGGAGCCTCCCGCACAGGATTCCTTAAAAAAAAAAAAAAAAGAGAAAGTGTGAAAGTAAAGATTAAAAGAAGTATACTTAGATGGTTTGGACATTTAGAGAGAATGAATGAGGAAAGACTGACGAAGAAAGTGTATGCTGCAAGAATTGATGGATGTAGTGGAAAAGGAAGACCGAGAAAGGTATGGATGGACCAAATTTTCGAAATAGCGAGTGAATGGGATATCCAGAGTCATAATAAAAGGAGAACTTGTATGAAAAAGGTTATGACTCTGGATGAAACGAAAGAAATATGCAAGGACAGGAAGAAGTGGCGGCTAATCTGCAATGCTGATTTGTAATGTTGGTTTATTAGTTTGCTACATTTTTTGCATAAGAAATTTTTGACTTTTTTTGGATAGATTTATTTTTAAGATTTTTTTGTTTGTTTTATACTTAAATGTTATTTATTACTCGTATTCCTTGACTTATAGGTTGGTATGAGGCTGACCACTCATACTGTAAAAAATGGTTCACTTTGCCAATGTCACCCCTGTTTCAGGGAATGTCGGCAAGAGTTGCAGGGCTTATGTTCATTTGAGGTTTGGATTTTATTTGTAAGTACACAATCAGCATTTGTACACGTGTTTGTTTGTGGGTATACATCTGAGAGCTTTGAATGAATATATCCTTGCAACTTAGATTATAGATAATATGTATGGACATCAAAAACTAACTAAAATTTTTTTTTTATTTATTTAAAAAACCCTAGCCGCCAACATCACAGATTAACCGCCATTTCTTTCTGTCCTTACACACTTCTTTCATTTCCTCCAGAGTCATAACCTTCTTCATACAGACTCTCCTTTTATTATGACTCTGGATATTCCATTCATTCGCAATTTCGGAAATTTGGTCCAACCATACCTTTCTCAGTCTTCCTCTACCACGACATCTATCTATTCTTGCAACATATACTTTCTTCGTCAGTCTTTCACCATTCATTCTCTCCATATGCCCAAACCATCTCAACAAACTTCTTTTAATCTTTACTTTCACACTTTCTCTTACACCACATTCTTCTCTTACAAAATCATTTCTCACCCTATCACTTCGTTTTTTTTCCCATTTTTTTTCCCTACTGATTACAACAATTGTTATATTTTCTTGGGTGATGAATACTATTTTCAGCCACCCCACAGACATTCATGTTAAAATTCTTGCAAATAAATGTGTTAACCACTAGGCTACGGACCAGTCATACCAAGGAATATTTTATAAGGGGAAAATAAAATAGCAACTGAAAGAAATTTTAAGAGTTAGTGTATTCACAAAGTGAAAATTCATTTTTATGAGAAATGATATATTTTTCTAAAAACAGTTTCATTTTCACAAGTTGAGTATTTCTTTCATCTCGAGTACTGTCGACTAGCTCATATCATTTTCAAGAAGACACTCTGAAACAACTGAAAAGATTAAACATGAACGTTGTTAGCCTTATAAAATAAATAACATTTTGTACAGGTTCTGCGTCGCTCCGTGTACCTTATATTCCTGGGTGTGATGCTCAGCTCCCGTGGCCTCACCATAGAGAATCTGCGTCTGCCGGGAGTCCTGCAGAGACTGGGGCTGGCCTACTTGATATTCGGCATGGTGGAGTGCTATGCCATGAACGCCTCCAACAACTACACTCCCGGTGAGATTAAAGTGTTCATTTGAAAACCATTTAAAATAAAATCTAGTCTTATATTGTGTCCACAGTTTTACTTTCTTGTCTTTGCCTCCCAAATATTGCGCCTAAGAGTACAACTCCTGTCCCTGTAGCCGTCCTCCAATTCACCACTGGAGGCTGAGTAAACCTTGCCGGTTTTTTATTTTGAGCTTGAAATAAACACTGAAACAGGGAATCATTTCTGACATCCTCGGTGGGGATTGAACCCTAGCTCTCCGCATGGAATGCAAGCATTCTACTAACTGAGCTATCGACCGGACGCTATAACATGAGATGTTCATGTTAATTATGTTTTGGATATTAAGATTTCAAATTTCTAACCTATAAATGTATGAAATGTCAATGACAACCTAACCTAACCTAACCTATAAATGTATGAAATGTCAAAAATGTTTAATTCAAACGGTTTTGTATGGATGAGAGACCAGCGCCTCTGGTGGTTCAATTTTATTTTATTTATTTATTTAAGGCATAAGCCTTTTACAAAATAAGTACCTACATATTTAAATCAATTAACAGTTTTTTTCCTTTTACAAATAAAAAAAAATACATTTAAAAAAAAAATTATGTACAATATGTAATTTGGAACTATCCCAGACATGAGATCATTTGGATTCCCGGTTTTCAATTTGTTTTTCAAATTTTATCTTGATGTTATGTTTTCATAATTAAAGGCTGCGAGCCGAAGATTGACAACCCCGAGTTTTAGTTCTGGTTCATTCACGAAAAACGCTCACACGAAAAATATTACAAACAGTGCACATTAAAAATCATAATATTTACTTAGCTCGGCATTCATCTAAAAGTTTTAAGACAAAAATGTTGTCTTATCTTCATCATAACGGGGAATCTGTAATCTGGCTTTTGAATGACCGCCGCTTCGGTTATACCGAAACTTGAAAGGATCTTTTGTCTAGGTTATATGAATGGATGGGGTTTCCCTAGCACACCGGTAACTTTTTTACTATTCTTGAGAAAGTACCTGTACTTTTTTTAAGTTGATGTAAGCTAGGTTAAATTGGATTTGTAAATCAAGACTGTCTGGGCATCCATGCACTTAATTTATTTATTTATTGTTTAAGCAAACAAACAGTTATACATGTATTACATTTGAATAAAAACATAATTTTATTATGACAGTTAAAAAAACCGGCAAAGAACACTAACCTTGTATTTGTTCCCCAGGCGCCTCTCTGTTTCGTGACCTGCGCTCCACCAGCATACAGTGGCTGTTCACGCTCTCGCTGGTTGCTGTGCAGGTGTGCTTGAGCCTGCTGCTAGTAGTGCCGGGCTGCCCCCGCGGCTACCTGGGTCCCGGGGGGCTGCACCTCTCTGAAAACGCCACCACCCCACCCCTGCTCAACTGCACGGGGGGCGCGGCTGGCTATATAGACAGGTAAACAATCATATTCCCTCAAAAATATACTCCATAAGGCAACCCAACTAAGCTACACATAGTGTAATTTATTGCTTAGTTATCCCCGAAGGGGTTGCATGTGGCGAGTAAAACTTATTTATTTTAACAAGTAATGGGGCTGGTCTTGTGCGAACCACTTCAGTTGAAGTAGGAATTTCCCAGTTCCCAAGGGGGCTGGCACTCATTTGTTGGGAAGGCTGAGGAAACCTTGCAGGTATTTTATTTTGGTCTCAAATAAACACTGAAAAAGGACATCATTTAGGACACCTTGGTGGGATTCGAACCAAGCTTTCGGCATGAAATGCAAGCATTCTACCAACGAGCTATCGACCGGACGTTTTCTCAATAAACTTATAAAGAAGAATTAAGCCAATTTTACTTTGGTTATTATATGAGTTATGGACAATCAATGACTCTAATGATCCAAAATGACTGGGTTATGAATTAGTGCCCTATAAACAATAATGATATCTTTACGGCAATATTTTGTGATTCGGTCATGTCACGTGTGTTGTGCAATTGATGCCAGAAATTTGCTTGTCTTCAGTTCATTTCGGAACTTGCCATGATCCTCTATATCTCTCACATGATGAGGCAGATGGTTCCAGGCCAGAGAACCAGCAACTGTAAACGCCGCTGTTTATACCATGTCTATTTGAAGATAGAACGCAACAAAACATGACGGCATGCCTACAGCTGATACATTTTGTATGGTACAGCAATCAGCTGTTTACACACTGCCATGTTTTATTGCGTTCTAATTTAAAACAGATACTGTGAGATCTACCTACTCCCATTGAGACTTCAGGCCCAGGAAGGTCAAAAATGCGATAGATGGACGGTGTCAACACAGATGCAGCCAATACGTAACTGGAGAGTGAAGGCTAGAATATGCAAAGTGGAGGAGAATTTTGGATTCAGTCAAGGTCCTCCCAATCATGAATGAGATATTTTATAAAGGTGCCATTTCAGTGCTCCCTTAAAATGCCAACAGATTCTGAAACCCTCACTCCGGGTGGCAGTCTGTTCCACACCACCGGTCCCGCAAACCGGAAAGCGCGATCCCCAAAATTAGTGCATATTTGACGGCTAGGCTGCATCAACATGACAGCACCACTCCCCGCTGACCTAAGTGTCCGCACCCTCACATTCACCTCAACGGGGGAAAACATGTCTGCCAGATATGATGGAGCAAAACCATTTAGTGCTTTAAATACCATCAAACACACACGGCAGACCACCCTCTCAGGAAAACGAAGCCAATGTAGTTCTTTCAACAGCTCATGATGGTAATATTGTATTGAATTTTTTTTCAGGCTGATCTTGGGAGAGCTGCACCTGCACAAGGGTGGCACCTTCAAGAGGCTGTACCATACGCAGGTGGGCATGGACCCTGAGGGGCTGCTGGGTACCCTGACTTGTGTGCTGTGTGTGCAGCTGGGAGCCCAGGCTGCCAGGATCCTGCTGGCTTACTCACACGCAAGAGCGCGTCTATCCCGCTGGGTACTGTGGTCGCTGATGACCTGCCTGCTGGGGGCTTGCCTGTGTGGCTTCTCCCAGAACGGGGGCCCCCTGCCCATCAACAAGAACCTCTGGTCGCTTTCATTCTGCCTCGTCACCTCGGGACTGGCCTTCTTCGTTATGGTAATTATAATCCATTATATTAGGTCCTTACATATGAAATTGGCGTTTTGCCATACTGGCCACTTTGATCTCAAATATCCCCTCTTTGACTAGGAATTCCAAATTCAAATTTATACAGCTATTTATTCATGTATTTGTGTTTCAAAAATTGTAATTAATTTTAAAAGATACAAAGAAAAACAACTTTGTTTTCGATTACTATGAGCATATTTTAATTCCACAACCGGTTTTGCAAACATCCATTCTCATCATCAGGTGGTTAAATTAATAGTAAAAAGTATTAATTTAACCACCTGATGATGCGAACGGATGTTTGCGAAACCGGTTGTGGAATTAAAATATACTCATAGTAATCGGAAACAAAGTTGTTTTTCTTGTTATCTTTTAAGATGAACGGTTACAAAGTTAATGCCTCTACAATCAATAAAATGGTAATTCATTTGTTCGTTCCTCAATTGTTTTTTTCTTTGCGTCACTCATTTTACAAAATGGAAAACTTGAAATATTGCATTATTTACAAGTACCGGCAAGGCGTTCTCAGCCTTCACAAGAAATAAGAACCCGGGAACTGGGAATCTCCATTGGTGTGAGGCGGGCCCCCTTACCCGGAAAGATAAATAGGTCCCCAATCGCCACATGCGACCCCTTCGGGGATAACGCAGGCAAGAAGTTACACTATATGCGTAGCTTAGTTGCGTGCAATATCACAGTGTATATTGTTGTCCCTGCAGGCCGCGCTGTACTTGGTGGTGGACATGCGGGGGGCGTGGGGCGGGCGCCCCTTCTACTACGCAGGGCGCAACTCCCTGCTGCTCTACATGGGCCACAAGCTGCTGCAGGAGCACTTCCCCTTTGAGTGGCGGCTCGAGCACCCCTCCCACACGCAGCTGCTGGCCATGAATGCCCTGGGCGTGCTGCTGTGGCTGGCCATCGCTGCCTACCTGCACCGCAAGAAGATCATCCTGGCTCTCTGAAACAAACTTCAACTGTAGAGGCAACTGGCTGTACTATATTTGACTATCCATCAATCAAGCAGAATTTTTTCTGGTTTCTAATCTAAAAACTGATTGGTTTTTAATCATCAATTTATTCTTTCTTGTAGCTTAAGGAAATGAAAGAGCCCAGAAGCGCTATTCTGCTAAATTCCGTATGACCTTAAGGCGACGAGATAGTGGTTTGTGTCCAAAAATAAGGTGTTCTGTGATTTGTTATTATGACTTGGATTGTTATCCAAAGTGTGAGGAATTCAGCAGAACAGCGCTTCAGAGCCCACAAAGCATTTTTATTTATGAAAACTGTTTTGGTACTCAGAAATCAAGTCAAGAATACGAAGTAATATTTTTTTATACACACATCAAGTATGAATGACATTTTGTTTGTACACCGGAAATTATCCTTACATACGCTGATTCCTTGACTTATAGGTTGGTGTGAGGCTGACCACCCATTCTGTAAAAAATGGTTTACTGTGCCAATGCCCTGTTTCAGGGAAGGTCAGCAAAAGTTGCAGGGCTTATGTTCATTTGAGATTTAGATTTTAACTTGTAAGCACACATGCAGCATTTGTAAGCGCAAACTCACACGTGTCTGTTTGTGGGTATGCATTTAATATGAACTTTGAATGTCAAAATATCTTTGCAACTTAGATTATAGATACGTCCGAATGGCATAAGCGTTCAAATGATAGGTATTGAATATAAATTTAAACCAATAAGTAATCAGATTTTGTAGGGTTTGTGTATTCACACAGTGAAAATTCATTTTATTTAAAATAAAATTTTTTTTTTCTTAAACGTTGTTTAATTTTCACAATAATATTTTATATCTCGAGCACTTTCGACCTTCAATTCTCAGGTCATTATCAAGAGTGATGTATGTCAAATTAAAATTATAATATTATAAAGTGCTCGAGATATAAAATATTATTATTGTGAAAATTAGAATTTTTATTTTTTTATTTTAAATAAGTAATCAACTTGAGATTTGCCTTTATCAAAAAATTATACACTATCTGCACTGAAAGAATAACATCATGGACTCTGAACCAACCGTAAAGTGTAGAGGTATCACATACCAGCATCGTAATGCTGCTGTCCTTGGCCAGACCCTCTGTGGAGTCTTTCAATCCGGACATGCTTCTCTCATTTCTATTCCTTCATATAGATTTACTGTACTTTTTGGAAGCTTTCGCCTGATTTTGGATTTTTTTTAGATTAAATTTATGATTTTATAAAGTTGTGATTTTATAAAGTTATCTACACTCATTCTAGCTTGCCTTTTTCTTGTGTTTAAAATTTTGATCTTATAAAGATCACATGACTTTATGTTAATCTTCAAACAGAAAAACATTATTTTATATTTGAGCATAGCTTGAGTGGAATCTTTGCCCCGAGTATAAAACATTTACATAAACTCCTTTTGATTGCGTATCACCATGAAAATAGAAAAATGTATGGAATATACGACAACACTCCTAGTGAGTGATTTTGTTTCCATATATTTTTCTACTTACACAATCAAGAGGAGTTTATGTCAATGCTTTATACTTGGGGTACTGAGGCTAAAAATTGATGATATTATTGCCCCGTAATGGCTTATTCAGACCTTACCATGAATGTTTGGTGCATTGTGTTAAGAGAAAATAAATAAATTATTATTTGCAGCTTATTATACATAGAGATTGAATAATGAATTTAACCATTTACCTAAAGCTGAAGTAAAATGGCTATATTATATGGTATGTGACATTTTGTAAATTTTACAGGAGAGCAACTGAATGTTTGGTTTGTTTTAAAAATGAAAAGTTCTAAACCTTTATTTATTGCCACGGCCTTTTTCTCAAGTACTACAAATTCTCCTGCTACAATGATATGATTTTGCAATAGTATAAATCACACAGATGAACGTAACAGGATCAATAACTCAATATCGCAAAAAAATGCCACATATCATATTATATAGCCATCTTACCATAAATATAAATAATCTTAGAACTGTAGGTTGTATCTTCTAGGTAGGTGTATTTGATAATATATGTAAAATAGGAGAGAAAGACCATGAGATTTGCTCATTATATTATAAACCATGTATCCCCAGATTACTAACATTCAATTTACTAACAAAACATTTTATTCTTCACTAGAGAAGTACATAAATTATTTAAATCAGTGATTCCCAAGGTGATCAATATCGACTCCTGGGGGTCTACGGGATACTCGATGGGGGTCTACATTGACGTGGTATAAAAATTGGGGTCTACAAGTTGTAAGAGGGGGTTTACGAAGTTTTGAAAATTGCGTGCCTACCCCCCCCATCGACGATATTTTAGACAAAAAGCCGCAACAATTTTTAGGGGGACTAACCCCCAAAAGTTTGGAAGTGGTCTATGAGAAATTAAAGTTTGGGAACCTCTGATTTAAATACTTAAATAAAAGAAAATATTGTAACCTACATATTATCAAATTGAAGAAAATACTTTTCAGAAGTCTCAGTTAGATTTTTGATTGGCTTTTAAAATGTTGCATAAAGAGAACATAAATAAAGCGAAACCTCGATTACCCGAGTGCGCTTTCACCAAGGTCATGATTGCCTTACCTTTGGGTTATTATTACAAAAACATAAAAAATATCCGTTAACTTTGCCTGACACAAAATACCAAATGAGAAAATGTTCTTTAGAATCCTAGGAATAATTTGGTATACAACAGACATTTTGTGGGTTTTCAGGGTTTTTTTTTGGTTCGCTATATAGCGGACGTATCACATAATATCGCACGTTTAAGAATAAAGAGCATTAACTCAAAAAACATAAATGTTGGGAAATCACGTTTGAAGTTCAGACATCCAGTACAACTTGTATGGGATGAAAAAGGCGGCCGATGTTTTATCTCGGTCATATTCGTCCAAATTGAACGGCTGTCGCATTCTACCTATTCTTCTAGCATTGTTCTTGCGTTTTATTACAAAATCTCGATTTTCCCAATTTTCGAGTTATTTCTCTTTATTATTAAACGTGCGATATGTTCTAATAGGTAGAGTTTAATCGAGCTCATAATTTTCTATGAAGATTTGAAATTTTAGAAAGTGTCTCATTCACAAGCTTTACCTGCATTCGAAACAATTTAAATAAATATAATCCTGCACATGTATTATGTTACTGTATTTGGAAATAAACCAAATATACAGCTGTCCCTCGATAAGTTGACAGGTATGAAACCAAGGTTGTTTCGGATTATCGAAAAGATCGGATTATCAAAAATGTCTTTTCTGTAATGTATTGGATCAAGATAAACTACGATCATTTTTTTTTATGTAGCACTGTACTGTATTAATAACGGGCAAATACTTGTGACAATATAACAAAATTTAATTCATGTAGGCTGCAGTACAGATACATGTTACGGCTGGTACAATATTGGCCTGGGATTTAAAAAGAAATAGATCACCAATCCCGTCGGTACGGGATAAACTACTAGGTAAACTAACGAGTACGGCTGATTTCAAGTGTTGGATTATCATATATCATGGAACAGCTGTACATGCCAAATATATGTTATTTAAGACTCCGGTCAAAAAAAAATCCCGCTGTTTTTAAAAATATGTTTCTTATACTTTAAGGCCTTAACCCTTTGGCTGCGGCTGGCATGCATAGATGTCATGACGTAACTTGCATACAGTGCGGCTGGCATCTATGCATGTCATTGAAGTTTAAAGCTTCCCCTGACATCGGTGTTCAAATTTTTCTAACTTTTTTGTTGCTTACATTATAGGTACACTAATATAACCTCGTATTATACATATTTTGAAAATATTCTTTCTCAAATATTTCGTCAGAACAGCTCGATCTCTCGTCCCGCGCGTGTGTACCAATGTTTATAAACAAAATCCAAGCCAGTATACTCTATTCAGATAGGTATAACCGTTTACGTTTTTTGTTTTTTTGCAAAAAAACTAATATATTTTTTTCTTTAGTGACGAGTATTTAAGTGAGTAAAAAAATTGTTTAAAACCTAATGGATATAAAATCTAGTTATGGAATGTGCGTATAATATATATTTTTTAATAATATTATTGTGATATACTTGTTTTTATATAAAACAACAAGTGAAAACATGTGTTGAAAGTTTGTGATTTGTGTTCCTGGATAACTAATGAATATACTTTTTCATGAATTTTGAAGTTATATCAAGTAATTAAGGTAGGAAATCAATTTATGTGTAAAAAAATAACCTCAAAAAAGTATTCCGTTCTGGCGGTGCGTATGTAGCAAATAAATTCAGAATTGAAAAGGTTAATAAAAGAGTGACATTAATGAAAAAAATCACGCATGTTAAATAATTTTTTATCTTAATTTTAAAGTTAGTTTTTTTTATATAACTTTATTTTTATTGTTTTAAATTTTTTAATTTCATTATAAGTACCTAACAATAATGCATTTTTGAATCTTACATTTGTGTTTAAAAAAAAAAAAAAAATTATCTATGAATTTTGCTTTTGTTTTGGAGAGAAAAAAAAAATTGTTTTGAAAATTGTTTTGAAAATTATTTTATAATAGTTATTTATGCCACTGCCAAGTAATGATAGTCTTTTTAACACGAGTGCTAGTTTGTGCCATGAGGCGCAGCCGAATGGCACAATAGAAAGCACGAGTGTTACAAAGACTAATTACGTGCAGTGGCATACAATACTTTTTCTACGACCATGAGAGAATTAACAAAATAGTGAATAATAGTCATTATAATGTACTCGTCCATTTGAAGTAATTAAAACCTTACCTTTGTCAAAACGTGTGATTTATCATTCCCTTCGATTATCTAATCTAACCTAAGTTGTAAAAATAAATTATATTTAGGTTTCATATTGAATTCATGCCCACAAGCCGACACATATGTATAAGGTCGCGCTTTTACATCCTGCATATAAGCTTAAACATTCAAACCCAAAACTCAAATAAACATATGCCCTGCAGTTGTATTGGCAGGTGAACCAAATTTGTACAGCATAGGTGATCAACCTCATACTCACCTATTAACCAAGTAACTTTTTGAGTTTGTTTATTTTTTGCGGTGTAATTTTTTGTATTGTTTTCCTTTCAAGCCTTTTATTTTCCATTGAAAAAAGGAAAGCTTTATTTGGAGCAATCCGATAAATAAATTCGATAAATTTTAGCACTATTAACAATTTTTATTTGACTCTACCCATAAAATATACTTATTTATTTTCATCTGAACAGGGCTGAAAGTCTCATCACCACGGTAATTCCTACCTACCGAATATCACTAATATTGTATGAAGCCTAATCAGCTGATCGCTTGCGGCCATCTTGGATTGACAGGTCTTCATACCCCCATCAAAAAATGGTTCCAATTCTGACAATGCGCATGCGCACATGTTCATTTTAACACGGTTGCCGGTTGCATAATGTAACATTATGCAACGGGTGTAGAAATGTATGGCATTGTGATTGCGTTAGCCGTTTTGTAATTAGTAAATTACCAAATGGGAGTAGAAAAAAATATATTTGTAACCATTCTGCTCTTGAAGATGCCTCATTAGGCGAAAATATTCAAACAAAAAAAAAGAATAAAGTGAATTAAAACAATGTTTTACCATTTATATTTTTAAATATTTATGAAAAAACTGTTTTCAAGAATTAAATAAGTTAATTAGTTTCAGTTTTTTCATATTTATCGCAAAAACTATTCACACTATTCTATTAAAAATCACACCACATACTAGAATTTGTATCATTTTATAATTATTAAGAAAAAAAAAATTCCAAAATACAAAACAACAAAATGCGAGCAAAAAAATGTAAAAAAAACCGAGTTTTTTTAAATATTTTTTTGTGGTGTCATTTTTTAAGTTATATAAGAAAAACTAACTTTAAAATTAAGATAAAAAATTATTTAACACGCATAATTTTTTTTTTTCATTAATGTCACTCTTTTACTAAGGCCATAAAGTATAAGAAACATATTTTTAAAAACAACAGGATTTTGTTTTTGAGCACAGCCTTAACTGTATTATCTGAGTTAGGGTCAGTCCACAATAGCTCAAATAATCAAGGCTCTACTGTATAAGTATACAGTGTTATTCACAACTAGAGCTGATGCATATCTAATCCATGGATCAGCATTTTTTTGTATGGGATTTTCACTTTAGGCAGTGGATAAGCCATGGATTTGCTGTGTGTGAATAACACTGGTAGAGTTTATTTTGCAAAACACGTGTTACTAAGTTTATTATGAATCATGGCATTTCTTTACATGATTTTTAAAGAAACCATTTGAAAGAAAATATATAAATATTTAACCGCTTCAATCATGATATGTATTTGGCAGGATTGTTACAAAAAGTGACAAATTACAAAATATTCTAGTTCTCCTAAAGGCTGTATTTAAAATGTAATAAAATTAAAAGCAATATTGGAATATAAAGTTTCACTAGTACGTCGAGTGAAAACTTTATGTTTAAACTCAACATAGAATTTCATAAAAAATGTATAAGAAATTAAGCACTCACTAGAGGTGCTATTTTAGTGTTCATAATTTTTTTGTAACAATATGATTGAGTTTGAACTTGGAATTCTAAACTTGCGGTGTTTATTAAATAAAATAATAATAATGATAAGCAATAACTTACTCTGTACACAATATTCATAAATGTATTGCATAATATATCACAATACATTTTTTCCTTAAGTAATAAAAAATGATAATAATCTAGAATTGACTCATTACCATCATTTGTAGAAATAGACTCCGCACAAAATTTTAAATTAGAATTTATTTTCAGCGGGTGAACATCCCAGGTCTGTGTGTCTAGGGTCCCTAGCAACGGATGACAAAATATGAGTTCCTTTTACCTAGAAACCCTGCTGCGTGACATCACAAGGTTGTTGCCTATGAAATTCGTGCAGAGTCCATTAAATATCATAGTGCCTTTTCTTACTAGTGTTAAAAACTAAAAAAATACTATGTATCTACTCATTACTACTGTATTATCTTTTTTTAAATAAAATGAATTGAAAATCGATTAGAGTTTTATTGTAACTCTAACTCAATTCTGCTGCCATTCCGCTAGGGGTGGTCAGTAGATGCGTCTCCACCTGGTTCTGTCCTTGCACACTTTTTTCATCTCGACATTCATCACTACTTCATGCATAAACACGATAAGCTACACATACAGTCTAACTGCTTGCCGCGCTCTTCCCAAAGTGGTTGCAAGTGGCTAGTGAACCTATTTATTTTACAGGTAAGAGGGTTATGCCAACCACTTCAGTTGAAGAGATTTCTCAGCTCCCGAGGGGTCTGGTACTCATTTCTTGTGAAGGCTGAGGATACCTTGCCGGTATTTTTGAGAAGTCGAGCTCTCGGCATGGAATGCAAGCACTATACCAACTGAGCTATTGGATTGTATGTACATATGTACTGAGCTATATGGACTATGTGATTGCTCTTCTCTTTTCAGATTTCATCATTGCAATATCCTTTATTCAACCTATTCTGGTCCTCCAAATTCTGAGCTGAATCCATGCTCTCCCCTGCCCTTGCAGAGGCATGATCGCCTTAATTTTACCAACTTCAATATTGACTAAAAACTCAAAGGAAAGTAATTACTTACAATACAGATATTTTTATCAATATTTTATTCACAATAAAATTTATACAGTCAACTACATATTATATATCATGTAGGTACATGTCAAATAAATAAATATGTATATGATAATAAATATGAACATTGGTTCTGAACCTTTTTAGTGGCTAGTCGAAAGCACAAAACAGTACTTACCTACTAATATGGCATCAAATGCAAACATGTTTATTTGTGTGTTTAAAATCAAGTGTAAGTTACATCAATTGCACAAAAGAAATAGATGGAGCATCAGAGCTGTTTGGCGTGCCAAGAAGACTATGCCTTTGTAAGGTGAGGTCTTGCTACAATCAGTTTTCAGGCAATCGCCAATAAAAACTGTCAAACAAAAATCATTGTTATTTTATGTCTATTTTTTTGACATATGACGCTGTCTCTTTTTGTTTTTGTATACCTATAATGTTTTACAGCGCGTGCATTAACATAAAAATAAACTGTCATATTCCATGTTTCTCTTTTATATTGTTTGTTGGTAAATTATTTTTGTAAAGTGCCTTATTTATGGATTACAATGATGATGATGATGATTTCTTTATCAGCCCCGTTTCGTAACTCAATGTCACTCCAAGGGTGCTTCAAGGGCGCACAATACACTTTTATACTAAAAAATTAAAACCAAATTTAGTTTTGTATAGTTTATAGGGTCTTGTAGTCTGTAAAATAAGGGAATACTAAAACTGTATACAAATAAATGAACATTTGATTTAAAAAAGAAACCAAGTAAAATAGTAGTCTGACTGAGAAAACTTGGTAAATAAATTTATCAGATTTATGTGCAAAAATTAACAAAGTATTATTTTTGCATAGGTAGGTACACTTAATTAATAATAATATCTTTTGTTGTTAAATATCACTTGTAAACACTCTGATGGTAACTTTATCATCAAATGGACTCTGAACAAATTCCATTGACAAGAAATATTGTGACGTCACCTGACTGCGTTGCTAGAGAAAAGGCAAACAGATAATTTGTTGTTGATTCATTGACTTATAGGTTAGCATGAGGCTGACCAGCCATGATGTAAAAAATGATTCTCTTTGCCAATGTCACCCCTGTTTCAGGAAAGATCAGCAAAAGTTAGATTTTTTTAAGTTTTAGATTTGGGTCTTTGTTTTGTAAGTGCACATGCAGCATGTAAAAGCGCGAACTTACATGTGTCTGCTTATGGTTATGCATTGCATATGAATCTTGAATGTTAATATATCTTTGCAACTTAGATTGTAGATCTAACATGTTCTGATAGGTTGCTGAGGACCGAATGCACATAGAGGTGTGACGTTTGCCTGTAGAAAAAAAAATTTTCTTGAAATTTGTGCAGAATACATTTTTTAGATTGATTTCATGTTTAAATAAATGAAATTCAAATTGGCACAAACAAAAATAGCCTACACAGTCTTTGGCAGTCTACACGAAATTAATATTAAATCTAATAATTCGATTCAGTCAAAAAAACTGAAATAAAATAATACTCAATAGGTATTTAAATTTCCTTAATACTAAACAATAAATAAATGCTAATTTTGAAAGTAAAATATGGATAGTTAGGTATACATGGTAAGGTTGAAATTTAGATATAGCAACAAATATTATAAATATATTTTAAAAACAGCCTAGCATGACTGGTTGTGATCGATAGCCTAGAGGGGTAGAAGGAGTGGAAGATCCCCCACACGATGGACCGATCAAGTAAAGGCAGCAAGCACCTCGGCAGTTGGAGCGCTGCGAGTAGCACAGTCAAGGGAGTGGAAGTGGTTGCTTCCACAAAGATTAAGACGAAGAAGAATAATCTCCTTTGAAGAAAAACCTAGATTGCTGTCTTTGCTTCTTTATGTCTCAATAATAATGTTTTGTATAGATTATATCATGAAATACAGTGGTTTTAAGAGCAGATTAGTGAAGCTAACTTCCACCAAAGTTATCCTAAAAAACGTTACATGGGTTTCTTATTAAAATAATTAATGAAGTGGATGAAATGTTTTAAGAAGAAACATCAAATTTTGGTCATCATTTTAAAGATAAGGAATGAACGTTTACAAATAGTTAAACTAAACATGTCAGTCTTACAAGAATAATCGTTAATAATAAACGTTACTTAAAATTAAATATAAGTAATTACAGTCCAATGCCTTAAGATACAAGAAAACTGTACTGTGGCCCTAGTATAAAACATTGCATAATTTCCCCACTTACATGAAAACTAAATCACACCCTAGGGCTGATGATGGTGATGAAACAGTTGACTTTCTTCATTGGCACCGTTTCGTGACATTTCTGTTACTCCATGGAAGCCCTTAAAGATTTAGTGAAAAGATCGGTCTTGAGACGTCTCTTGAAGTGACTACTGTTGGCAATCTCTCGAACCACAGGTGGCCGTCGGTTACATGCTCTTGGAGCTGCCACCATAAAAGCACGCACTTCTAACATCGTTGCAGACTTGAACAAAAGCTCATTGACCAATGTGCCTACGTACAGCTGAGCGTAAAGTTAATTGTCTGCTATTCTAACCAGTTTGCTGGAAGAGTTCTGCGAGGTACAGTAGTGTCCTCGCATAGTGCCCTGTGTGTCATTGAGCACAGTTTACACTCAATGCGCTGTAGAATGCAACACCAATGCAGCTCACACAACAGCAGTGTTATAAGTACAGTGTTATAAGCTACGCATATAGTGTAACTTCTTGCCCCGTTATCCCTAAAGGGTTTCACATGTGGCCAGTGGAACCTATTTATTTTTACAGGTAAGCGGGTCGGCCTTACGCCAACCACTTCAGTTGAGTTGGAGGTTTCCAAGCTCCAGGGGCTGGTACTTATTTCTTGTGAAGGCTGAGAGATATTTTATTTTGGGTTTTTGAAATAAACACCGAAACGGGAAATCATTTCTGACACCCTCGGTGGGATTCGAACTCGAAATCTCGGCATGGAATGCAAGCACTCTATCAACTGAGCTATAGACCGGACTTAGATCCCTTCTATACAAGTCAAGCAGCTGCATTGGGTACCTACTGCGGTATCTTCCATTATGTTTCCTATTTACGTGATGGAGTGAATTTATGCTTTGTTTTATACTAGGGTTAGGTACTGGTTACTAAAAAATCAATGTTTCGTTGCAATACAATACATTTCTTTAAAACTGATGCACATTAAACCACCAATAAGGAAGGGTTATTAAAAAAACAATTGTAAATTTGATCTGTTAATTTCACCTTTTAAACGAAAATAGGTTAAGTAAGATTTATTTGCTCTCTAATTTCTAAGTAATATAATTTGAAATACTGGAATTATAGTGAATAGCAAAATATGCAAGATTCACCCCCGTATTCACAACCAATACTCCCATACCCAACCACTTTGACTACGGGGCCAATATGTCAAGGCATTTGAGAGAAAAAATAGTTAAATGTACTAAAGTGATCAATTTTTTTCACAATCAACACTAATGCTTTCCCTTTCCTAGTAAGACCTAAGCAGAACACTATGGCAATGTTATTGGCTGTAAAAAGATCCCTGCTCTGTGATTGGTTCGTTTAAATTTCCAGCCTACCAGCGCTATCTTTATTTTCTTAATGTTTTTAATTTTCTTAGTGCCATCACCCGGCATAGTTGCTAGGGAAAAGGCATACAAATATTTTGTTATTGGTTGCTAAGGACTGGAGTCCCATACAAGACTGACGTTGGCTTGCTGAGAACAAAGTTCCAAATTCAGAAATGTTCCGACTCAAGTGTCAGTTCAATATGTTATGACTGGCATACTTATCTACACTTTAAGTTGCAAAGATGTATTTACATTTAAAATTCATATTAGATGCATGCCCACAAGCAGACATGTGTAAGTTCACGCTTACAAGTGCTGCGAAATTAAAATCTAAGCCTCAAATGAACATAAGCCGTGCAAATTTGCCGACCTTCCCTGATACAGGGGTGACATTGGCAAAGTGAAACATTTTTTACAGTATGGGTGGTTAGCCTCATACCAACTAATAAGTCAAGGAATTGGCAAACAACAAGGCAAACTTATCCGTAATAGAAATTAGAATTTTGTCATTAACAGTTGTCAAAATATTTTGACATGTGACAGGGTTTCCTATTTACCTATCTACCTTACTAAGCCATAGCATTGAGACGAAGAAGATGATTTCTTTGTAGCGCTGTAGTGATGTAGTCACTCCAAGTCACTCGATTGTGTACCCCTTCAGTATTGTTTTTGAAATAGATTTCACAAATCTAAGGGCTGGTAAAGTCTAAGGGAAGTGTTAGTAAGGTTGATGAATACTGGAGTTAATCATTCAAAATATGTTTTCACTTTTTAAAGCGCAGAACTGACTTCGTCTTGCTCATTAGATGGAGAATCATTATCAATTGTACAACAAACATTTACATCGTCGACATCATTCACCTTCTTTTTTTCCACCTCACAATTTACATCATCTACATTCTTTACACTCTCTATACCTTTCCTCTCGTTGGTTCCGTCTCTATCTTTTTTGGCATCTTTATCACAGTTTCCAGAAGAAGTGCTACTCTTCTCTCGTTTTTTACTCCGTTTCCTTCTTTTTGAATCCCTCGTCTTTGGAGAGCGCTCCAGCAGGAATAAAGCCTCGTGAAAGTCGTCGGAACTCAAATTGGACTCTTGCACATGCAACACCGAGCTTAAAGCGCCATCTGTAGATGACTTTGGGAAGTGAAACATTTCTCTATCCCTTTCCGGTTCATTTGCGCTTTTAGATTTCAATTTGGCGTTAGCTTGACTGTCTTCTGTAACACTATCTTGCGGGTTCACATTTCTAGCTGACCAGGATTTTTGCATGACAGCAGGTCCAGCGCTGGCAATTGAAACGCCGGTAGGAGAGTTGGGTAAAGACATTTCAAAAGCTAACTGATCATTGATAGCCGACTGAGGAAAGATATTCTCATAAACGGCTTCTTCGCTTTTAGATATTTTCCTTGAGTATTCAGGACTGCAGTTTGATTTCCTGCTTGGGGAAAATTCTTGGGTTGAGCTTAAGGTTGCCATATTGCTGATCATAATGCCTCCACTGTGACAGCCTGTGTAGACCGTGCCTCTCAGTCCATGGTGATGACTCGAACTGACACTCTCAGTTGTACAATCCATCATCAAACCTGGATCATCATCATCCAGAAAGACATCATCACTGAAATGTGAAGGGGGTAAAACTGGCAGCTCCATTATATCATTTTCATCACTGAAATTCGTCATGTGTCTTGAAATCATTGGCCCTGTCGGAGTGTGAGAGCGTAGTAACGATGGAGTGTACAACTCTGGAGAATTTGAAGAGTAACTTGTGCACCCTGTGATACTCTCAATAGTGTTTCTTTCACTACAAGGTGACAAACTAGGTGACGTGACATGCACAATGACTGGACTCGTTGGCAATGCGTTCTGAACATCTTTGTAATCTTTCCAAGCTAATTTCTGCCTGATCTTTGGTGATTTCTGTTGTGGTTCATTAGTTTGTTTGCCATACTGTGAATTGCTTCTTGACACATTGGTTTCAGAGTTAGAATTGGAGTTTGACACTGTTTTGGGTGATGTTTCCCTGCATATAGAAACACCGGATATGTACAATGTGGGTGATTTGGGAATGCCTGTCTCTGATTCACACTCATTACTACTGTCAGTCTCTAGACCTCTTTTTATTTTCATGTTACTCTCCTCAACATCTGGTTTATCTTGGGAAGCTTCACAGATCCTTATACAAAGCGGTGGAATATTTTTAGCCTTTTCAGTTTTCATCGATGACTTCTTAGGACTATCATGACATATACTCTTAGCGCCTGCTTTTAATTTTACCCTATCTGGGCTAGTTTCAATGCAAGGAGGCCTGTTAAGTCTTTCTGCGATATGTTTCTCCGAGCTAGATGCCTTCACCTTTTCTTGTCCCCTCTCCCCTCTGGGTATGTGATCAGAATGCCTTCTAAAATTATCGCTGACAATCTCATTTTGATTCAGAAACTGCATTGTAGTTTCACCCAGCAAGCCAATGTGCTTATCGATTGCTAGCTTTGTCAAATACGTGTTGACCTTCAAGTGGCTGGAGTTCAAGTCTGGTAAATGGATAGTCTTTTCGCTGAAGTCAAATATTTCTGGATTTATTTTTCCCCGGCAGTCCACACTGACTTTTGTAGGAGCTTCAGTCTCTGGATGGTGTATGCTGGATTTGGATAGGTTCCTTTCCTTTTTGGTTGGGCTTTGATTACTTTCGGGACCGGTTTTGACACATTTTTTCTCACAACAAAACTCTCCCCAAGGTAAATTCTTTGGATAGCACTGCAACTTCTTTCTGTCTTCTTTATTGCTACCTTTAGAAGTGCTAGCACCACACTCGGTTTGACCACTTTTAGAGCTAGATTCGACATGACTACTTTTTCCAGCACTCTCGAAGTGTCCTCTCTTAGAAGTGCAATCTTGTAGGATGCTTTTAGATCCACTTTGAATTCCAACATTCTTGTTTTCGGATTCAAAGTTCTGATAATCTTTTGAGCAGCCTTCTTCCACGTTTGATTTCTTTTTGTCTTCATTTGTTTTGATGTACCTTTCTGGAGTAGCTTTACTGTGTGAAGCTTTGACTATGTCGTATTTCACATCACATTGTTGCATCAAGGCATCAATTTGTATGTTTTTAGTTATTGTGTAGTGCGTTGATTTGTCAGACCTATGTGGATGAGGTAAGGTAGATGCGTCCACAATTTGCTGAGGCGCTTGAAGCAATCTAGAAGCTTGCCCTGAAATCATTTTTATCCTATTAGAATACAGAGCTTTCGAGAGAAAATACAGAAAATTTGAAGTTAGTGCAAGTATGTTTTTACCATTTTCAGGTGCATTGTAAGGATCGTCTCCCATTCTGTACCTGTAAAGTAAAAAGAAAAGAACCTGTGTTGAGTATTTGTGCAATGCAGAAAGTTAAATAAGCAAAAAGTGCATTACAGAAAACATAGACCAATTCATATTTGTTCCTGATGCAAGGAGTGCCACAAGGCGCACAGTTCAGACCAATAGTATTCACTAAGTATATGAATGAAAGTCTTACGGGTTGTTGGTGTCATCTGTGCTGGAACTCCTCACTGATATGTCTCCCATGCTCCAGGATCTTCTTCCTCCGAGCTGCCTGAGGAGAGGAGGGCGCTGTGGAGGAAGGGCACAACCCCAACGCAGCAAAGGCGGTCTCGAAGATTTGTTAGCTGTACAAAAATAAAATATTTGGTAACACGTACAATTGTTAACTGTAACTTTCTCATATTATTTCCCTTGAAGTGGCCAGAGCCTTCATAATTATTGTCAAGCTCCCAATTTTTGGACAGATTTTGCTTTTTACAGTGCAACTTCAAAGCCATTAACAAGCTGGGAAGAACCTATTATTGCGTTTTAAATTTTTTAAATAATTAAATTATAGAAATCTCCTAAAAGTTTACTGGTGTTGACTTTATGGAAGAGCACCATGAGAGCTCTGTTGCACCTTTATTTTTTTATTTTTAATAACAACTTCATGAATTATTTCCTCATGATGCATGCATGAATGAAATATTAAATAGTTTTAAGGAAAATAACTTGTTTTTTTACACTGCCCAGATCTGCCTTCTTCACTCCCTTGTTGTTCCTGTGCATCTCCTTGTCCTTGGTACAATCTGTCAAGGTTGGTGGCTCCTCCAAGAGCTTGCAGGAAGTACTCCACTGTTATGTCAGCTGCCCGGGACCAGCGCTCCTCCTAAATGATGATTTTGTTCAGTAATTAAGCATATACATAACTTGATTGGCTTGAGGAATTGGAAAGTGAAGTAGCCAGTTCCATACCAACTACTTCATGCTAGTGTAAATTTTACAAATCAAAACCTATTCCACAGCAGGTTTTCATTTGCTTAGAGGCTGAGTAGGACCGACTGATATTAATAATAATAATAATATTAGGATGATTTATTTGGTGAGCGCTGTTTTTGTGTGTATCACACCTCATGAGCCCTCTGCAAGCTTGGTTGTTGCTGTAGAAAGCGCCAATTCTCAAGCAAGACCCAGTTGTTGTAAGGTTGGATGGACCTTTCAGTGACCGGTCTTTGGTAAAGGTTTATGAATTTTTCAACTCAGCGAAGAGCACATTTGAAATATAAATGGTATATTTTTGTGCTCCGCCGGGATCCGAATCCACAACCTTCCATTTACGAGTCCGAAGTGTTGCCACTACGGACTACGGACCGGTCCAAAGGATATTGCTCTTATCTTAGTAGGAATTTATTTACCACTTCAATGAGATTTGAACAAAGATTCTTAATTGGTAAACAGACATTTGGCAGATAAAAAAGCTGCAAATAGACCATGGTCTAACCCGAAAAAACACAAAAACAATTTGTTATATAACATGACCATGAAAGTGGAAGTGAAAGTTTAAACAGTTAACTCATTAAACCATCAATCAAAGGTAAAAGATAAGCATAATTTAGATTTTATGTAAAGAAAATGGAAAAACTAATTACTGATGTTGTAACTGCTATCTAAGGATAGTCTGACGTATTTCATGCCCACAGTGGAACGTTAATTTAGATCAAAGCCAATGGTTCTTCACCAAATCTCCACAGGAAAGTTGTGAAGCATACATAACAAGTGATTTCCAAGTTGTGCGCCGCGGTGATGTCCTAAAGGCACCATAAAAAAACTGAAAGCTGTGCCTGCTCAATTCCCCCCCCCCCCCAATGGTTTTTTTTGAGACGAAAATAAATGAAGTTTTTGGAAATCGCATGCCTGTCCTCCCCCCCCCCCTTTTCCCCCTGTAGACGATTTCAATTAATAAAAAATCTGATATATTAAGGGCACCGCAGGAAAAATCTGACTTTTCTAGGAAATTAGACTAGGAAACCGAAAGAGATTGGGAACCTCTGGAATAGACACATCCTGAGCGGTTCGAGGTCAGTAGTCTAGTAGAGTATGGGGATGTATGAAAGCTTTCACACAGTTTGTCCGGAAATCCATAGACAAACCGGGCAGAATGCATCTAGTGTGAAAAGCACCTAAGTCCGAGATTAAATGGCGACAAGCACCTGAACAAGAAATAGTGTAATCGGATAAAAGATGAAGTAGTTGTTCAAGAAGGCAATCACCTGTCTTTGTCTCGTGGTTCTGTTGTCTTCCGTGTCAGGCGTGTCCACGTCGGGGGCCCAGGTGGGTCCCTGGGAGCTCCCGGGAGCCGCGTCCTTGTCTCCTGGTGCTCCAGCACGCACGCAGTCTAAAGGCTCCTGTAGCGATAGCTGGATGGCGAGTTTGAGCTGGTCGTCGGATAGACTCAGTTTGTCCTCTGACAATTAAACAAAAATAGTTTGTATTTTAAAATGACAATTAATTTATTTGAATGCTTGTTTCAGCTAGGAGAGGTAAATCAAATTTTCATAACTTCTTGAAAAGCTTGATGCAATCATCGATATTACCTCTAACTCAGTTTATTGTAATGTATTGCAATTTATACAAAAACAAACACAATTCAAGTTGAATTTTATCAACAAGGTTATATGCTTATGCAACATCTTGTTGCTGTATCCTCGAATCCCAAGCAGCTGTTCACGTGTGGCTATGCTGGATCACCTAGTTATCATATGATAAGATCTGTTGATTGGTTGTAATGCAGGGGCAGGCGTGTAGAAACTAACTCTGATCGTAGAAATATCCTACTAAAGATGCAAAACTAACAACTGAACTATCCTTCATAGTTATAAATGAATTTTGGATAAGAAGTGATTTCAACATACCATAATCAGAAGTCCCCCCAATGGAAACTGAAATATTGAGTCTAGCTTGGCGCTGTCTGCTGCGATTCAGAGTTCCATCTGTAGAAAAAAATACATTTGTAACTTTGTGAAATCTCAATGTCATTCTGTTCCTTGACAAATAAGTTAGTATGAGGCTGACCTCTCTTGCTGTAAAAACTTGGTTCACTTTTGCACTGCTTGTGGGCATGCGTTAAAATTTAATGTTCGCCTACAAGCAGCTACGTGTATGTATATTTAATATGAAACTTAAACATCAATATACGAGGGCGGTTTGATAAGTCAGTGACTTTTTTATTTAATTTCCCGCACAGTTACTTCAAATGCAACAGTGCTGCCGTCAACTGTAATCTATCAGTGGGCAACGTTCTAATTTTGATCAAGGTACGTCGTTCAGTTGGTGTTTGACAGCCGTTCAAAGCAGACAACCTTGTGATTTTCTACGAAAATGGAAAAAAGTAAATTTCGTGTGTTGATTAAACATTATTTTTTACGTAAAAAAACCATTACTGAAACTAAGGAAAGACTTGATAAATACTACGGGGACTCAGCACCATCAATTTCAATGGTTAAGAAGTGGTTTACGGAGTTCCGTTGTGGTCGTACCAGTACTAGTGACGCCGAACGTTCAGGTCGTCCAAAAGAAGTGATCATGCCGGAAATCGTCGATAAAATCCACTAAATGATATTGGACAATCGGAGAATGAAAGTGCGTGAGTTGGCTGATGCTGTAAGTATCTCAACTGAACGTGTACATCATATTTTACACGAATATTTGGATATGAAAAAACTCTCCGCGAGATGGGTGCCGCGATTGCTCACACTCGACCATAAGCGCAATCGTGTGACCACTTCAAAAGAGTGTTTAGCGATGTTTAGCCGTGATCAGAACGAGTTTTTGCGCCGTTTTGTCACTGTGGACGAAACATGGATCCATCACAACACGCCAGAGACCAAGGAACAATCAAAGCAGTGGGTTGCTCAGGGTGAACGTGGACCCAAGAAGGCCAAACTGTGTCTGTCAGCCAACAAGGTCATGGCCACAGTTTTTTGGGATGCACGCGGTGTCATTCACATCGATTACCTCGAGAAAGGTAAAACGATCACCGGCGAATATTATTCAAACCTTTTGAACAGATTCGACGTTGATTTGAAGGAAAAACGGCCGCATTTGGCGAAGAAGAAAGTGCTGTTCCATCAAGACAATGCACGTGTGCACACATGTCTAGTCACGATGGCCAAAATTCATTTGGGCTACGAACTTCTACCCCATCCAGCATATTCTCCTGATCTAGCCCCCTGCGACTATTTTCTTTTTCCAAACCTAAAGAAATGGCTGGGGGGTAAGAGATTTGAGTCGAATGAAGAAGTCATTACCGAAACAAACGCCTATTTTGAGAGCCTTGAGCAAACCTATTATTTGGAGGGAATAAAAAAATTAGAAAAACGCTGGACTAAATGTATCGAGCTAAAAGGTGATTATGTAGAAAAATAAAATGTTTATTTGCCGAAAAAAAATTGTTTTATTCAAAAAGTCACTGACTTATCAAACCGCCCTCGTATCCTGATTGATTTTTATATTTTAGAAACAAAATTCTATTGAAACACTGTTTCAATATTTCCTTATTATTATAGTACTTGCATTACCTTATTTTACATTTGAATGAAATAAAAACAACAACACAATACATTCTTGTTAGTCAAATATTGTAGATGAAGATTTTCAATTTCTCACCTCCAAATGGATGGACTATCAAATTTTTCAGATTAAACGGTTCTGTATATCGAGAGACCAGTGCCTCTGGTGGTCAGATTTTGAACTAACCCGGCCAAATTACATAATTTGTTTTCCTGGCTTTTTGAATGTTTGTAACTTCATAAACATTGCAAGCATCATTATGATTGTTAGAGGTATGTTGTTAAGCTTTGGGATAATGATGACGTTTGCATGTTTGAGGTTATGGTGAGTGACCTTGAGATGATGAGGATGTTTCAGTGTCGGGAGTCCTGCCGCTCCTCGCTTGCTCCTCCAGCATCTGCAGCCGGGACATCTCCAGCGCTATGATCAGGTCCATGTTGTACTCCGACACATTGATGCGGTACACTGCAACACACAATGAAAAACAAATTCAAAGAGAGGTTAGTATTTTTTGTAAGGATTAAAGAAACAAAAACACTCTTTAATTTCATCTCTAGTTTCAGTCCTTTGAAACAATATTTGAAAAAAAACAAAATCTATTTCTTTGTTTAATGCTTTGGCGCAAAGAAATAATTTCAAGACAAAAAAGAAAGCTTTAATCAAGCTGCCATGCTTACCTTTATCAAGGAACACCTTAAAAATTCTTACCGCTATCTGAGCTACAAAATAATCTTGATTAAAAAGAATCCCTAGACCTGTCAAGTGCAAATGTTAAAGACATTTATTCACCAGCAGTTTGAAATGGCTGGTAATGAAAAAGAATAGAGATATTCTGAGTGGATAAAAATTGTTCACTCTTATATTTACAGGAGTCAGCAATTTTTAATGTTATCAACCTTTTTTTTTAACGACTGCCCTGGTAAGTGCCTCTAACGATGGCAAACATTTTATATATCCAAAAAATAGCCCCTGGCAAAGGCTTCAAAGGTCTAGAACACCATATCTCAGCCCTGTCCAGTCTTACATATTGCACAGCCATGACGTCTGCCTTCTGCTAGTAGCTCGCCGTCCTTCTATCTTGCCTGACATTATCAATTGCAGAAGATTTTGTCCCACGCAAAATGTAACCCAAATATGACTTCTTTCAACAGGAATTCTTCTTTCATTCTTGCCCTACATTTGCGACCCTATCAGTCCAAGCAGTACATATTAATTTCTATTAATGAATGAACAAATGAAACCCATAAATCTTCAAAATTCACATTTATAACTTACCATCACCATCTGATGATCCTGCAGATCTATCTGAAGGTGGACGTGGAGACACAGTCAACTGAGGTTCCTGAAATATACAAAACCAAGGTTGATCCAAAGCAAAAATTAAAACACAACATTGTCAGACTTTAGTTGATAGGATGACTAACCTGTAAGATGGTGTGGTCAGGATCGAAGGGATCAGGCACCCTGAGAGGTTCTCCTCGAGGTCCTAGAGGGAAGCGCCATGGGTCTCTTGGGTCTAAGCGGCCACGGGATAGAAGACGAGACTGAAATAAGATATTGAGGGAGTTTGTATAAAAGGCTTATGACTCTAGATGAAATGAAAAAAGTATGTAAGGACTGAAGGAATAATATAGGTCAGATTGTGAAAGAATAGAATCTGCACAGTGAGATAAGATAAGAGTATGTATGAGGAAAGTGGTGAATGTAGAAGAGATGAAAGAGATTTGCAAGGACAGAAAAAGTGAAGATGCATCTGCGGAGGTACTGGCCAACCCTAGTGAGATATGACCGGCCACATGAGAAATGAGAAGTATTCCCTCTGCATCTCATCATCCAGGGAAGACGAGCTCCAGGTCGAAGATGAACATCTTGGTTGAAGAAAATGAGACAATGATTTGACAGCAGCAAGATCATGAGATGCTAGACTTAATGATTGTGGATTGATGATAGGAGAGAGCAAAGTGAGTGTTCTACTGTATGCGGATGATGCAGTTCTTGTATCTGATTCAGCAGTAGAATTGCAAACAATGCTCTCTAGATTGAATGAAGCTTTGTTAGGTAACCATTTGAAGTTGAATGCAAGTAAGACAAAAGTATTGATTTTTGAAAGAGATGATGAAAATATGAATTATGAATTTAAAATTAATGGAATGAATGTTGATGTCGTAAATGAGTTTATATACCTGGGAAGTAAGCTTGAAAAAGATGGAAGAATGACCGGTGAATTTGAAAGAAGAATAATGAAAGGCAGGTGCGTACTGGGTGCTACCGCTAGCATCGCCAAGAACCAGAATCTTTCAAAAAATGTTCGACTGGCGGTGCACGGTGGTATACTAGTGCCCACTCTGATGTATGGAAGTGAAGCCTGGACGGTGAAGGAAAGTGAGATTAGTAAATTCCATACAGTAGAAATGGACTACTTAAGAAGTATGATTGGGAAAAGACGGAGTAATAGGGTGAGGAATGATTTTGTTAGAGAGGAATGTGGTGTAAGAGAAAGTGTGAAAGTAAAGATTAAAAGAAGTATACTTAGATGCTTTGGACATTTGGAGAGAATGAATGAGGAAAGATTGACGAAGAAAGTATATGCTGCGAGAATTGATGGAGGATGTCGTGGAAGAGGAAGACCGAGAAAGGTATGGATGGACCAAATTTTCGAAATAGCGAATGAATGGGATATCCAGAGTCATAATAAAAGGAGAGCTTGTATGAAAAAGGTTATGGCTCTGGATGAAATGAAAGAAGTATGCAAGGATCGAAAGAAATGGCGGTTGATCTGTAATGCTGGCGGTTAAAGCTGAGGCTTTTAAATTTTTTTTTTTTAAATATGTTTTGAAGTTTTTTTATTTTTTACTGTTTAATTGTTTCGAGTTTATTTGTTTTATATACGAGTATTTGAATGTATTTATTGCTTGTATTCCTTGACTGATAGGTTGGTATGCGACTGACCACCCATACTGTAAAAAATGGTTCACTTTGCCAATGTCACCCCTGCTTCAGGGAAGGTCGGCAAGAGTTGCAGGGCTTATGTTCATTTGAGATTGGGTTTTTTTATATTGTAGGTCCACATGCGGCATGTGTAAGCGCGAAATTATGCATGTCTGCTTGTGGGAATGCATTTAATATGAATCTCAAATGATACATATCTTTGCAGCTTAGATTTAGATTAAGAAGATCCCTTTTTCATGCCACAGTATCAAAGGTGAAAACTGAGGGACAGGAACAAAATGAACTTTTTTTTTTTGAGAAAGGAATGTGGTGATGTTGGCTTCCTAACCATGAGCCTGAGTTCTGGAGCAGACAGCTGCTGGGGCGGGGGCGGAGGCCTGGCCAGGCGCAGCAGGGTGAGCCTCCAGCGCCGCGTGGCAGCTGCGGCCCTCCTCACGGCCAGCAATGGCGCTTCCACCACCTCCCTAGCTACCAGACCAGACAGACGACACACACAGCGCTCCAACTCTTCCTGCAACTCACAAGACAATACAAACATGTTGAAATAAACAGCTCTGTGTTATGATAGATTTGATTGAAGTTTCATGTATTTTATCTATAAAAAGTTGCATCTAATCAAGCCCGTGGCCCTCGGCAAAAAGCCTATCACTGCACTTGGCAGAAACTGGAAACAAAACACGGATTGAAAACCCGGTAAGAAGAGTAAATACAATGTAAGTACTTCACTTGAAGAGGAGGTCTCGAAGCTCTCCTTATTTCTTGTGAAGGCCGAGTAGCCTCTCCAGTTTATTATTTTGGGTTTGGAGTAAACACCAAAACAGGAAATCATTTCCGACACTTTTGAGGAAAATCAAACCCTAGCTTTTCACATGGAACGGAATACTTAATTGCAAATCCTTCAGAGTTAGAAAGAGAACAACAATGTTCTATAAATCTATAATCTATAATCTAAGTTGCAAGGATATATTCATTTAAAGCTCTCAGATGTAAGCCCACAAACCAACAAGTGTAGTTCGCGCTTACAAATGCTGAATGTGTACTTACAAATAAAATCCAAACCTCAAATGAACATAAGCCCCACAACTTTTGCCGACCTTCCCTGAAACAGGGGTAACATTGGCAAAGTGAACCATTTTTTACAGTATGGGTGGTCAGCCTCATACCAACCTATAAGTCAAGGAATGTTAATACTCTGATTTTATTGTAAATAAAAAAAACATGGTTTTTATTGTTTTGGATGGTGAAATTTTCAATTTTGAAAGATAAATAACATTATTATAGGGTGCCAAAAACCAGTTGGAGAAAGCAAGAAAACATAGGATTTCACATGATTATTAAGTATTATGTGGTTGACAGGATAGGTTAGATCCCGTTGATAAGAAGGCTGACAGGTAAGTCGCATAGTATATTACAATGCCATAAGCTAGTGTCGTCTCCAGCAATATTATAACTCAATACATTCTGAGCAACTGAGCTATCGACGGGGCATGAATGGAGAAAAAGCTGAAAGTTGTAACCTGCGCGTAGTGAAAGGCGGCTCGGTGTGGCGCGGTGGCTGGCAGGACAAATGTGTAAGCGCAGGAGCCCGCCAGCACCCTCCTGCAGAGAGCCAGCTCTCTGGCTGCTCCTTCCAAAGCTCCCCCACCAGCTCCTGAACACACAACAAGACCAGAGTTCTACATATAAATTATACAACTCATGTGTAGCGATGAATTAAAATATGAACTATGCACGTGGTTCACTCACACAACTGTCACACGTGTTCATCCCCCCGTGTCTGTCACGCAACTGGTTGCATGCGCATTCCCGTGTGGTGGCGTTTGCTTCCCTAGCTGAAGGGTATGTTTGCTCTCACCACATTATGTATTAGGTCCTGTCGGGGATATACTGCATTATTTGTGAGTAAACCATAATGCAAATCTTTAAAACAAATTAACAAAATTGATTTTTTTTTCAGTGGGCAAATATTACAGGTCTATGTGAGTGAGATCTTTAGCAAACCAATAACAAAATATTTGTTTTCCTTTTCCCAAGCAAACATCACAACTTTGGTGTCATGAAATTTGCGCTGAGTCCATTGAAACACAGCGAGGTCTGCACATTTCAAAACATCAACAAAAATTGTCATACGGTAGGCCAGGATACTTATTTTAATGGTTGACTATTCTGTCCTGGTATTTACGTGTAGAGGAATTCTTTGTTGGTGATTGCATCAGGCTACTGCTCTTGTGCTTCTACGTTCTGAACTTGTTGTGTCATACCTTGTGGGTCCAGCGCCTTTGCTTTAGCTGGTATGGCAGCCAGCAGGGGCTTCTCTGTGGCCCAGCGCTGCTCATGCCGCCTGTAGCGAGCACACTGGACGGCAAAGCGCCACTGCTCTTGCGCCTCCACATTCTGAACCTAAACACAACACATTTCCAACATCAATGACAAATAGGAGTTTTAGGCTTACACAGCCCATACAAATGTCAGAGTCCAACACTTGATGTCCATCAAAAGGCAAAAACTGTTTATTTCGGCCAAATAATGAGACATGAAAAGTGCTCATTCCTGTATCTCATCATACAGGGAAGACGACCTCCAGGTCAAAGGATAACATTTTGGTTAAATAACCTGCGTCAGGTTCTTCAACCAAGTGGTTTGGCAGAAGCGCAAGATCTCTCTTTCGTGTTGCAGTATCGAAGGTGATGATCATCAATCTTCCTGAAGAGTCACAGGAAGAAGAAGAACAGCGCATTGTTGACAATGGAGAGCTGCTTTCCAGGATTTATTTTTGTCGTCTATTGGAACTGGAGCTTCCAGATGTTTTGCCCATGTCTGCTACAGGCAAAGATGATGTGATGTTGATGAAACTGTTTAGGAGTTCACTCAGGATATAAGAATGATAAAGATGACACTTCACATGGGAGTTTTTTTGCTGGTTGTAATAGAAACCATCTCTTGGTTGGTTTTTAATTCTCCTTTTATTCTTGCTTGTAGTTTAGGGAAATGAAAGGGCCCAGAGCACACACACCACTCCTATTTATAACCACCTTTGGCCTACCCATAAATAAACTCAACAATACAAAACAATTGCTATACCCAGCACACATCAAGAATGACATTTTGTTTATACACACCAGAAATAGAATTATTTCACTTTTTTTTTTTTATTTCATAAAATGATAAGACTACTTTTTTTAAAATGCATCTGCGTTTTTAAAAAAAAAAATATCTGGCTTAGTTTTTAAATTATAGCTCTTTAAAATTTGCGTATCTTCAATTTCCGGTAAAACAGGGCATTTTTTTATTTACGCGGATGTGGGGATCTTTGGATTTATGGGGTGTATCGATAGGCCCTGGAAGACTGTCGGATCCATCTACGTCATATTGACGTCACAGCGTAGCTAGCCGGCCGGGCTGCGTTTTGGCGGGATTCAAATTCACTGCATTTTATTTTTGAAAATTATCAATAATATTTTATTTTTACTACTTAAAAAATATATGGTTGTGTTCCTTGAAATGTACTCTACACAACCATGATATTTTAAGCTGTTTACCCTCCCCCCCCCCCACACTGCAATTACCCGATTATCCAAAAATGCACCCAAGCAGCGCAAACATTCAAATGGTAGGTATTGAACGTAAATATAAATAAATAATTCAGTTGAGATTTGCTTTATCACAGAAATGATAGCCTAGGTGTTCTGTTAGAATCATTACCCTTGCTTCGGCCAGAGCCTGTCCCCTTGAATGGTCGGCGCGGGCAGCCGCCTCTTCCCTGGTGCACCTGAAGTAGCCCCCGGTGGCGGAGCCGTGCCGCTTCCAGCTCTCCAGGCACACCCAGCAGAAGTCAAACTTGCACTGGAAACACAAGAGCAATTCTAGATTAATTACCAGAGTTTTTTAGGTCATGTAGTCTATCAATAATGTTAATGGGAAAGAAATGTCCTCTAATAGTGGCTGTGCACCAGAATACCAGATGGACACATGACATCTCGACATATCTACCAATCATATAGGTGGACAGAAAGTGATAAAAATTGGCTGTGCGTGAACAGCTGATCTCATGTCCAGATGTTTTCTATAATTTTTTCATGTGATTAGTATGGGGAACGTTTGAAAGCCTGATCAGCGGTTTACGCGCAGCTATATTCAATCCCTTTCTATCTACATAAGTACCTATATAGCCTGATGTGATCCTTTCCATCAAAGTAGGATGCCAGCAGTGGTCTGATCACATAATTAAAAAGGACAACGCAGAGCCCTTTAAGCGCCCCAGAATGCTGAAGAACACCAAGGAGGCTAAGAATTGGATGAATGGACGGTGCTAACGCAGATGCAGCCAAGGCAGACATACGTGACTGGGCAGCAATAGCAATGGATAAGCGAGAGTGTGGGGAAATCCTCGATTCAACTGAGGCCGACCCAAGGCTGTCAAGCCTATGATGATGATATACGATGAGAGTCACTGGTTACAAATGCTTAAAAGCCGAGGATAAAGTGGAAAAGCCAATATACAGCAGTGCTTTGGTTGTGGCTGACCACCCATGCTGTAGAAAATGATTCACTTTGCCAATGTCACCGCTGCTTCAGAGAAGGTCGGCAGGAGTTGCAGGGTGTATGATCATTTGAGATTCGGGTTTTTATATTGTAAGTCCACATGCGGCATGTTTAAGAGCGAACATATATGTGTATGCTTGTGAAAATGCATGTAATGTGAATCTTTATTGTTCCATATATTTGCAACTTAGATTAGATTAGATTGGATTAGCACAAGAGCAAGGGTTGGGATGATGTTGGTGATGAGATACCTTGGTGCACTTCATGTGGTTGCAGCCGTCGTTCTTCTGTATGGGGCAGGCGCAGGAGGGGCAGGGCTTGCAGTGGGCCAGCAGCCACAGCGAGGAGGCGGCGCTCTCAGCTCCTCCTGAGGCTGCAGCCAGCGGGGCCAGGGGGGCGGCGCCTGCGCGGGACACCCACCTGTTCCAGGGCGTGCAGCCCAGCGGGGCGTGGGATTCTCCTACAAAATATTAATAATATAACAAATATCATGCTGTAGGAGGTGTGAGTACAGAATGGGTATGAGGAGGGTTTGTGCCACTGAGTAATAACATAGAGGAGCAGAAACTAAATTACTGCATTGATACATACTATAGTCTACATTTGTCTCAGTCCTGTCAAACATTGCAGGCCATTTTGTCCAAATGCATTTAGTGTTTTGACACCCAATTATAACACATGCCATAATGTTGTAAAATAATGCCTTTTTCCCTTAAAATTCATCCTTTTTAGCGGACACAATATTTGTAACACGTGGTATCTGTCAACTGGCAGCTATTATAATTCGTAACAGTCCCAACTTTCTAGGAACATTTTTACACTCACCCGAGTATTTTGTACACATTGAAATGCAACTGTGAAGTTTTTTGTTCTCTTTCTTACTAATGACCATTTTCGTAAGTAATTTGAAACAGATATATAATGTATATTTTCATTAAAATAATTTCTAGTCCATAGATATCATAAGTCAATGGTTTGGGCATGATAAGAAGTGTGCAATGACAGAAACAAGCAGAGACACATCTGAAGAAGCCACCGCTAGCGGAATGGCGGCTGGGCACAATGCCCAGTGAGAAGAAGACTAGAGGGGAGGCTCAGACAGTGGTGGAAGGATGGAATGAAGAGATATGCAACACAACTTCCCCAGGTGGCCAGTTGGAGAATGGCTACATGAGACAGGAGGACTAATAGACAAGAGAGATTTAGGTTGTAGCACAATTGGCGAGAGAGAGTGGAAAATCATACCATGGCACTCCCAGCAAAAGAAGTGGAAGTCTCCACAGTCCACAGCCCTGGATACAGCGGGATATCCTCCTGTGCTGATGGTGTCATTGTCTGCGTTGCTGGACGCCGGCTCGGAGGGAATCTTAACAATAATAGTAGTACATGAATCATTGATTAATATTTACCATGATACAAAATTGAAAATAATGAATATTTTATGAACCGTTAAAGCAGAGACGACAGCTATGTAACTTCAAGCTTCACAAACAATGCTTCGAGACACTGGAGAGTTGCTTTCTGGGATCTGCTGTATTTCGGACGTTTCTGCCACATCTGTAATGGGCTTCTTCAGCCTGATGATGATGTGGTGGGATGTTGATGTAACTGTTATAATGGAAAGCAATTCTCCAGTTTCAATTGCCGGCCATGAAAGCCTAAAATTTTCTATAAAAACTGACAATAGTATTCGCAGAATTCAAACGCATGATTTGTTGATTTAAATGAAAGCACCTATCAAATGTTTGGAATCGACTCCATAGACAACAAAACTGTGACATCAAACGGCAGGTTTCTGGGGAAAAGGAAAACAAATCTTTTGTGTCCGGTCGCTAAGAATGATAGTCACATAGATGTATGCTGTTTACACCCAAGTTTTTTTTTTTCAAATTTGTGCAGACTTCGTTCACGCATAGTATAGTGAGATCTCGTAGAATCATTTGAGAAGACAAGTGTTTATGTCGTCCATTTTTATTGATAATGAAAAATATTAACTCTGTATTGAATAGACTATCCTTGTGAATTAATAAGAATGAATTTGAATACTCACGGATGATTCAGGTTCAAGAAGTCTTACAGCTCTCCCACAGCCAGCTATGGGGCACCATTTCATGCCTCGGGAGCTCTCAACAAAGGCCTGAAATATAACAATATTATCAAATCAATACTAGCCCTTGCATACTGATGTAGATGTAAGAGTTTCTAAAGAACTGGACACTAACATAAGGAATATTTTACATTAAGTATAATGCTGGCATTTCTTATTTTATTGGTAAACATTTAATGAACTTATCAAAATAAGTCAAGTCGATAGCTCAGCGGGTGTAACTTTGGGTTTCATGCCAGAGGGCTAGGGTTCATTCCCATAAGAAATGATTTCCAGTTTTGGTGTTTATTTCAAACCCAAAATAAAAATACAGGCAAGGTTTATGTAGCCATAGAACAGCAGGTTCTTTCTCTGCGTGATGGGAGTCCCATAAATAATGGTGTACTTACATTCTAGATAGAACCCAATTCATAGTATGTGTTGGGTTCATCAATATGTTTTATATCTTGATGTCAAACATGGAGTCACAAATAATACAGTACAGGACCCAATCCATTATATGAGTTTACCCTTTTCGGTTCTGAATATTGTGGCTATATGAATACCCCCAGTACGGAACACTTTTTCTAGCACATTTTTAAAACATTTATTGTTTCGACAGTTTCCTACCTTAATTGATTGATAACACCTGTGAACAAACTATGTGCACAGTCACATGTATTAGTTATTCAAGGACAACAATCACAAAGGTTTAGCATATTTCACTTGCAGGCTTTTGAATTCTTTAACACAGATGTCAGGGATAAGTTCAAAGTTGGATGACGTCTATAATTGACAGCCGCACTGTGTGCAAGTTTACACTTGACGCCTATGCGTGTCACCCGCAGTAAGGGTTTATTGGCATGTAAAGCTCTGTTTGTTTACCTTGATGTCAAACATGAGGTACTTCCTCTGCGTGGCGGGGGACAGGCAGCGCTGCAGCAGGGCTTGGGGAGCTGGGCGCCTGCACCGGGGCGCGGGGCAGGCGGGGCGCGCGTCCCCATCCCGCACGCGCCCACTGAGATAGCGCGCCCAGCACATGAGGCAGTACACGTGACGGCAGGAGCCTCCAGACGCCTCCGATAGGGGCACCTCCTCACAGCATATGCCACACTGGAAATGTGTACAGATAATGACTGCAAAGTTGTATGGTGAAATTGATCATTAAGGATATTGTCATGAACATAGATGGTGGCTTTAGGAGGATGCTGTTATAACTTTTTAGGCCTTCAAATTGATAAAATTCATGGGCATTATTTTGTTTTTCTTCACCAAAATACTTTTAAAATAACTAGGATAAGTTCATATTGAACTATCAAATACTAGAGCTATAAAATAAAGAACTATCAGGGTAAATCTTGGATTTTAAAAGAGGAGAGTTTATGTTGATTTGAAGTTAGGTATTAATTTTTAAGTAGGTGCACATTCAGCATTTGTAAGCGTGAACTTACACGTGTCTGTTTGTGGGCATGCATTTGATATGAGTTTTGAATGTTAATATATCTTTGAAACTTGGGTTATAGATAATATGTAGATATAATAATTAGTAGGATTTGAATGTTTACAATATTACTTCTATTCTATTACATATTTCCATTTTTGTTATTTTCTAATATTTCATTTTGTACCTTTTTTACAAAAATATAATAAATCACGCCACCCATTCAGTGAAAGCTCCATCTCCTACTCATCCTGTTTCCTGACGCCATCCTTTCACTTGAAGGAGAAACCTGAAGGAGCTGTGTGGTGTCTCTCTTCCCTCCATCCTTCAACTGCAGCCTTCTCCTTCCCACCACTCCCCAGATTTCATGGTCTCATAGCGGTGCATACCTCAATGGTCTTCTGCTCCCCGTCTCCGGCTATGTTCTCCTCAGGATGCTCACTGTCCAGGGATCCCCCAGGCATGGAAACTCCGGCAGACTGGCAGCAGCTGGGCGCGTCCTTCATCCAGCGCTCCACCAACACATCCTTGCACCATTCTGGAAGTGAGTCATCACCATAGATGTAAAGAGATTCAGCCAAAATATGGCGCATTTTACTAGAAAGGAAAAAGTTGATATTACAACAACAAAAATGTTCCTTATGGACTTCAAAATTACTCAACTGGTGATAATCAATTTTCAAGAAATCTAATCTAATCTAAGTTACAAAGATATGTATTATTGGGGATTCACATTATATGCATTCTCACAAGCAGACACGTACAAGTTCGCGTTTGCACATGCCGCATGTGAACCTACAATATAAAAACCCAAATCTCAAATGGACATACACCCTGTGACTCTTACCGTCCTTCCCTGAAACAGGGGTGACATTCGCAAAATGAACCATTTTCTACAACATGGGGGTCAGCCGCATACCAACCTATAAGACAAGGAACATACCTACACAACAAATTACAAACAAGAAACATGTAAAATATTTTTTGAAAGTGTCAAGATGTCAATCTGATTGGTCTTTTTTGTTTTCACATAAAAATTAAAGAAAAGTTGCTCCGCATGCCTGGCTAAGCTGCTCATCAGATTTTCACCAAATTTTTAGGAATCCGTAGATTACCCTCACAATGTGAGCTTTTATATTGATCAAATTACAGATACAAAAGCAGCCCTGTTATTTTGTAAGACTGTTTCCCTTACCTGTGGAAAAAAAGATTCCACATTGTTAGGTTTAAGCTGGAATTATGGTCGTTTGACATATTTACAATTATAGTAACAACACAGTACCTAAGCCAATTTTTTTTTTGGATATTAGACAAATCGTTATGGGAGAACTTACGGCATTCTCGACGTTTCTTTGGTGACATAGCCAATGTCTTCAGCAGACACCCTCTCTGTACGATGACTGAGTATGAACTAATTTTTTATAAAAAAGTGTCCGGATGGAAAGATAAAAATTATGATTCATTAATAAGTCACAATAAATATTCCTTTTATTTTGTATTGAGTCCATGTCGCTAGGTGGTACTATGTTACCCATACATACGACGCTGATTACATCATTTTCCTTGAAATAAACATAGATTTGTTTCAAAGGCAAGTTTAATTGCCTAACTGTGAGGTGATTATAATTGTACAAAATGATTCCACATGCCTAAATGGTTTAGTGAAACATGTGAAATAAAACATATGAAATAATTAAAAGTTTTCAATAAAAAGCATCCATCTTCACCATTGTCCCTCAGCAGAGCTTCAGCGGCAAACAAAGGCACCCTCAGCATGTCACTGGTGTCAACCAGCAGGCGATCTTTGGCTTCCCGCAGTTCCTGAGGGCGCAGGCCCTCGTGCGTGTCCACCACCGTGCCCCCGAGAGCTTCTTCAGCCCGCTGTTCAGCCAACTCGGCACCCGGCCATGCCCAACGAGGCAGACACCACTCCACCGGCTCTTCAGACTGAATTGTAAAACATTGCATGCTAAGAAACAATGTAAAATAGTAATACATGCCACAACCAAGTTATGAGGGGCATTGTAACACGAGTGCTAGCTTGTGCCAGCACGGGTATTACAATGGCTAATTACAGTGGCATACAATACTTTTTTTACAACCATTAAATTGAACTTCCCCAGATAAAGGCCATCAGGAGATGTTTACCATCAGGGGCGGTCAGGACCCTGGTTAACGCTTTTGTGATGTCTCTATTACTATTGTTCAACGCTGCATATAGGTCAGCTGAAAAAACAGTTCAGCCGGCTTCAATCTGTGTTGAACTCTGCAGCAAGACTCATATTTCGGATGTCCAAATTCAATCATATTACTCCATTGTTGAAAAAACTGAATTGGCTTCAGTTTCCGGAGAGGGTGGTCTACCGTGTTTGTCTGACGGTTTTCAAAGCTGTCAATGGTACGGCTCCTTCATATTTGTCTGACAAGTTCTCACCTGTTGAGATAGATTTGAGACGCCAAACTCTCAGATCTGCGGGGTGTGGGGTGGTTGACTTAGTCCAGCCGTCACGTCAGACACGCACTAATTTTGGGAACCCTTGCTTTCCGGTTTGCGGGCTCAATGGAGTGGAACAGACTTCCACCTAATGTGAGGAAGGCAGAAACTGTTGGTATCTTTAAAGGAGCATCTTTACAAAAAATCTTATCCGTGATTTGAGAGGGTCCTTGAGGTGTGACACACACAAAAACGGCGCTCTTTAATTATGTGTACCTTATAAATAAATTAGCCTTGTATATATATTAAATAAATAATAAAGTAAGAAAGAATAGATATTAAAATGAGCTGGTACATTTGAATTAATATAAACCTTACCTTTGTCAGAAAAAAAAAAAAAATCATGCGCTTTGATTATGGATGTGTTGTTACCTTGGATTTTTTTCTCTAAAGCCCGTCTGATTTTCTTTTTAAAAAGTATCCCATTTGAAATGTTAAGATAAATCAATTTGATGGTTTCTAATAAATGTGGCTCTTAGCATTGAGTACGTCAAACATAATTTGAACGATTTAAGTTTCTATGCTAAATTGTGAAAACAATATCACTGATATTCGGTAGGTAAGAATTATCGGGGTGATGAGACTTCCAGCCCTGCTCCATATTAAGGGAAAAAGAAGTATATGACAAACAAGAATGGACCGAGATTGGACCCCTGTTGGACTCCATTACTCACAAACAACATTGCCCTTTGCAGTAGTGCTGCAAGTCTTGTGTGACCGTTGGCCAGGGCTCTTCTGGCTGCTGTGCGCCCCCGGGAGTCCCTAGGCAGACTGCGAGCCCCCGCTGCTAGCAAAAGGCGACAGCCACCGGCTAAACCAGCACCACCAGCTAGGTGGAGGGCACTGCTGCCATCCTGGAATAGGTGAATAAATTATGAAGTTATGCAGTCAAAATACAAGTTTTTTTTCTTCTTCCTCCCATGTTAGATCTATTGATCTATTATCTCGAAAGTCCCGGCTATAAGTTTTTTGGCTTTGAAGACCAACATCTACTTCTTAGAATGTCTGCCTGGTGGGTGCTGACCAATTGGCAGTCCCTTTGCAGCAAAATTTTCTATCCAGTCTGCATCCTTGACTTATAGGTTGGTATGCGGCTGACCACCCATGCTGTAAAAATGGTTCACTTTGCCAATGTCACCCCTGTCTCAGGGAAGGACGGCAAGAGTTGCAGGGTGTATGTCCATTTGAGATTTGGTTTTTATGTTGTAGGTTCGCATGAGGCATGTGCAAGCGCGAACTTGTACGTGTCTGGTTGTGAGAATGCATGTAATGTGAATCTCCAATGTAACATATCTTTGCAACTTAGATTAGATTAGATTAGATTAGATTAGATCCATTTTAAACATGTGATCTCGCCAGGAGCGTCTTTTCTTCCTACTTCACATTTTTTTAGATTTCTGCATTTATTTAAGAAAAAAAATGATTACAAATGATTTACAGCTTTATGATGCCACCAATTTAAGGCCAATACAAAAAAGTGGTGCATCTTATTTCGTTGCATGCACTGCTAACTTTAATGTGAGAAATTGGTTTGAGAAATTTTCCTCCTTTCCAGATTTATTCTTTGCATTATAATTTTGTACGAGCATCTTCAAGCTGGGGATCCTTCGAACATATTAAATTGAGATTAGTAATCATTCCAAAGAGTATACTGTCTCTCTCTCTTGGAAATAGTGAGCTTGTTGTTTAGTCTGAAATCTTCCTCAATGGACCCTCACCCTGTCCAGAGTGTCCAGCTGCACCCTGTCTTCCGCAGGTCCCCTCCATTGCAGCAAGAGAGCGATGCAAGCCGCCCGGCGTTCCTGAGCACTGGCAGTCAAGGGAGCTCCAGGACCCGGGCTGGGGGGACGGCATGGCTGAGATACAGTGCCACCGGTGCCTGCAGAATAGAGATGTTTCACTTAGTCTAATTTGATGACATGAAATTTAATTTTGTTAAACAAAACCAACCATCAGTTTGTAGACACTGACATCACAGCAGTGTACTCCGACAACTGTCACCTACGTTCAGTATAAGACGTGTAGGTCCATAGTTCTTCTTCTTCCTCTCATGCTAAATATGTTGCTCTACTGTCTCGGAAGGCCCCTTTTGTGACACTGCAGACCAGCTGCCCCTCTACGCAAGCCCAGAGTCGACGTTCCGGAAAAAGCTCAAGACCCACCTGTTCAGTGTATCATATCCCAATTAATCCTACAATTTATTTAACTATTTTTATGTTTATGTATTACTATACAAATATATTTTATACCTATAATGTATGATTATTATGTATGTGCATTTACATGTATACGAGTATGGACATACCCCATTATTTATATTATTCCCTTCATATCCTCTCATTCCTCATAT
The DNA here is from genome assembly GCA_951799405.1 of Agapetus fuscipes. Taxonomy (NCBI): domain Eukaryota; kingdom Metazoa; phylum Arthropoda; class Insecta; order Trichoptera; family Glossosomatidae; genus Agapetus; species Agapetus fuscipes. The sequence goes on along the minus strand of OX637333.1, from coordinate 19,619,316 downwards.
ATTTTATACCAAGGGCCCTTGAGGTGTGCTACACACAAAAACGGCGCTTCAAATAAATACCTCTCAGAGGATCTGCCTGGAAAGTGCTGACCAATTAGCAGTTCCTTTACAGCAACATTTGCCATGGGGTCTACATTCTGTCTCCCGAGAAGCGTCTTCTCTTGCTACTCCCCTATACACTAGGTATAAACACATTACATTTTAAAATAATAAGTCAAAGTTCAGCATGTTGATGACTCTCAAGGAGTCTTCTTCAGGCCAGGGAAGAACTTACCAGTGAGCTGCACACAGCTGATGGAGATGTGGCTGGTGGTGGCCGTATGGTGGGTGGAGGACCCAGGGCTGCAGGCTGCGTGCAAGACAGTCTCATCAAAGGCATTCCTCTTGTTGGGGTCTCCTCCCAGATCTGTGAGGAATGTCCGAAGGAGATGTTTCATCCCTGCAAAGTTTAAGAATAATAAGGAAAACGTAAACATGAAAAAAAAAAACATAAAAAATCTTAGTTGCCAACATTGTAGATTAATTGCAATTTTTTCATTGTAATACTGATACACAGATTTCGACACAAAATATTTGTATGTCTTTTCCCTGGCAACCACAGACTTCACAATTTTGCTGTCTATCGAATTTGTTCCATATTGAGTCCATTGTTTCCTGTTTTATTTTAAAGATATTGTCTTAATATCCTAACTAGATAAGTAGTATATAAGTAAAAAATGTGCTTACCATGTCTAGCGGCATAGTGCATCGCGGTATTGTGGTTCCGACTTTCCCCAAAGCTGAGATTCGGGTCAAATGTCTTCCTGAGGTCTGGTGAGCTCTGGTAGACTTGCATGGCCGCGTACTCGTCGCCATTTTGAACATACTTTTTGAATTTGGAAGAGTTGCTTCCCATCTTATTCCAAATTAAAATATTTTCCCCTAATTTGAAATTTTGTGTTTACAACTGTCGTTGTATAGATTCAAAACAGTCTTAGTTCACTTTTTTAAATATTATTTTAATGATTTTATTTTATTTTGAAAACACGGTTTATCCAATGATATTTTAATTTTAATACGTAGCAACTATGTATGTCATATTTTATTTATTTTTACCATTAAAATTTCTGAAATAATATGTATTTTAAAAGTACATACCTACTTTTAAAGTTCAAGGAATATTTTTTTTATTTTACTATGAAATTTAGGTTTGTTAAATATTTAATTATTTATTACTCTTAACCTTATGACATTCGCTTTTTAAGCTATTTTTAGTTAAATACAAAATTGTGCATTTTTGAGATATCTTGGTTCGAGCGTTGTTAAATTTTCTGAAAAGGAAAATGTTGAAAAATATTATAGATAGATTAATTATTAAAAAGACTTCATCCTTCAACGTTGGTGATCACCTCGATGAGCATGTCCCTGTCCTGAACTGTTTGAAACAGCTCCTCCACACTTTGGATGGCGGTCTACTCCCAGCCAGAACATATTTCTCCTACCAGGCCCTTGTCGTTCCTCAATTTTCCCCATCAATACAAGTTGAATCAGGTGGTACTTTTACTAAATTTTTCCTTAGACTAAATAATATTCTAAAAAAGCAATCAATTGGACTTGGTAATCGATTTTTTTCTTTTAAATAAATGGAAATGGTCAGTTTATATGAAATGATGAAAATATTTACCTCTTTTTACTCTACTAGTAGAAACTATTGATGATTTTACGGCATTTGATTGTTGTCCAATGCTATGGACTGTCCAAGGTTCTTACATCATTTTTGTCATGAACCGTGCATGCCAGCTTGCAGATTCAACCACTTCACCATCTAAAAACAAACAAGAAATCACTAAATATAAACGATCATCACTAAAAAACGTACAATGATATGTAGACGGTGGCAACAAAAAATTGCCTCGGAACTAAGTTCCAAATTTGAATAAAAATTTAAAGGGTACATCACAGTTCAATATAATCAGGGTATTTAGCAAACAAACTCCAATATTATCTGGCTTCCTAGGTGATGTCACACTTTATTGTCTATGGAATTGGTGCTAACTCCATCACATAGGCTGATATATTTTTTGTGACTCATTTTTGTGTGAATCACACCTCAGGGACCCTATGCAAGTTTAAAATAAATGACAATCAGCATCGACATAATTAGGACAATTGTAGACTGTGGACTCACAACACAAATTCCATAGATAACGCAGGTGGGATGTAAAACAACTGGGTTGTTGAGGAAAAGACAAAAAAACGATATGTTTTGCTAAGGATCCCAGTCTCATAGACGTGTGACATTTGTCCCGCATTTTATTTATTCATCTTAAGTATGTAAATAAAATAGACTTGGTGGGGTTTGGAATAGGATCCATTTATTAGTGATATTTTTAAATTTGGAACAGATGTGGGTAAAAACTAATTTTATGTAAAATTCACAGAAAAACCTTTTTCTATGGATAAAAATTATTTCAATGCCTTTAAATCTAAACATAATATTTTTTTTAAGTATGTAGAAATGTCAATAAGTAAGTAGTAATCCATCTCGATATAATATAAGTTTTTTGCAAAGATATATTGACATTTAAGGCTCATATTTAATGCACAATAAATGATACACAAGCAGGCACATGTAAGTTAGCGCTTTCACATGCTGCATGTGTACCTAAGTATATACAAAATAATCCGAACCTAACATGAACATAAACTTTGCAACCCCTGTTACTTTTCCCTGAAAGCGGGGTGGCATTGTCAAAAATGAACCAACTTTTTACAGCATGAGGGGTCAGTCTCATACCAACCTATTAGTCAAGAAACATATTAATAATAAATAAATAATCTATAATCTAAGTTGCAAGGATATATTCATTTAAAGCTCTCAGATGTATGCCCACAAACCAACAAGTGTAGTTCGCGCTTACAAATGCTGAATGTGTACTTACAAATAAAATCCAAACCTCAAATGAACATAAGCCCCACAACTTTTGCCGACCTTCCCTGAAACAGGGGTGACATTGGCAAAGTGAACCATTTTTTACAGTATGGGTGGTCAGCCTCATACCAACCTATAAGTCAAGGAATATGAATAATAAATTACATTTAAATATAAAAAAGAACAAAACCTTACAAAGAAATCTATACAAAAAAAGTCAAAAATTTCCTATGCAAAAAATGCAGCAAATGAATACACCAACATTAGAAATCAACATTGCAGATTAGCCGCCACTTCTTCCTGTCCTTGCATACTTCTTTAATGATAGTTTAAAATTTAAAACAAAGGTTGTCAAAAATGATTTTTTATGAGATTCGAAGAAAACCCTTTATCCATGGATAAAAACTATTTTTATGCTTTAAAATTTAAGCCACTATGAAATGTTTATGTGGAAACAACAATAAAACACAATTTCATCTCATTTTCAGTGTAAATCCCAAGGCAATTATTTGAGAATCTTAACATTTTGTTCTGAGAAAAAATTGAAGATTGTGCTTACTTTTGATGTGGTCGTCAACATCCAAAGCGGCATATTCGTTTTAGTACAAATTCATGTCATTTTCAGTTATTTCCCAGAGATTTTAGCAAATTTTGAAACGTCGTTCCCCTTCCTCCAGCTAGATCGATTGTTATTCTTCTACTGGTCCATTGGAAACACTGAAAACGCACTATCTTTGTCTAACAAAGCAAAACGAACGAGACAGATATCAGTGCTCACATGATGCATGTATTTTTTCATTGAAAATTTGATGTGATATTTGAATAGTTGCACTGTATACATAAATCTATGAAGTAAAGTAAAACGAATAGAAAATAAATCAGATGCCGACTTTTGGTAATTTATGTACAGATCTTTAAAATTATACTTCAGGTGTTATCTTACGTCAGATTGCACAAAAAAAACTGGTGACACTTATCATTAGTCATTCAAATTTCTTAAGAGAAAATTGCAGGCATATTGAATAACGCTGAAATTTCTTTGTATGCTTAGAGCTTTTCTACGCGGTAGAAATTCGTTGTGCGCATGTCTGAATAATTTCGCTCTTTGACATTTCCTCAAATATGGCGGCTAACTCAAATATCAAATATTGACATTTCAATAAAAATCTAATTGAAAAGGTAAAAGACAGGAAAAAACGCTTTGAAATGAAACTGCTATATTTATTCCATAAATATTAATTAACTTTATGCATGAATATGTTGTGTAAAGGGTCATGAAAATCATAATAGCAACATTTTGATGGAAAATGTAGGTATTGTTTTATTTTTTTACTTATCGATAGGAAATTCAACAAAACATAGCACATTACTGACTTTAGGAAGTCAAAAATCTTATGCAAATCATAATTTACGAAACAAAAGGCTTAAGTTTTATTGTAGTATTGTTAATCCTTTGTTGTTTTTTTTTCTAGATTCCATCTAGATTTACGTTTGCCTGAATTTACTTTTTGCATTTGGAAATGTCAAAGTTATTGCGCATGCGTTTGGATGAAAATAATTTTGCTCGTGTCATTTATTTTCATGGGAAAAGGAAAATTTCTGTACACAAAATTAGTATCCTTGGAAAATCCTCATTTCCAAGCTATGAAATAAGCTGTACTATGCATTATGTTCAAATCTATAATTTTCCTATTGTCATGGCTTATCATCTTAGCCGTACAAATATGCTCTGTATACAAAAAGTATCGTCCTTTGTTGGATGATAAATAGAGCACGGATGAATCCTATAAAGTGCTCCTTTGTATTCAGAGGAAAACAGATTTAGAGGCAGCTGTGGACAACATTTTGTTATTCAGGAAAACCGAATTTCATAACAAAAGATATTCCTCATACTGTATCGGAAGCCCGCGAGAGTAAATAGAGAAATCTGGAAAAAATAGTACCCACCTATTATGACATAGAGAGTTAGAAATCTACATAATTTGATCAACGGTTAAAGTGACCATTTTTTTTAGTCACTGCTGCAAAATGAACTCAGCCCATTTAAACTGGGAGAAAAAATGTGATGTCATTCGGCCGGGTTAGGGAAATAGGGCTAGAGAAAAGGCATTCAAATATTATGTTATTGGTTGCAAAGTGACTAAGCTACACATATAGCGAAACTTTTTGCCATGTTTTCCGTGAAGGGGTCGCATGTGGCGAGTGGAACCTATTTATTTTTACAGGCAATTAGGTAAGCCTAATGACAACCCCTTCAGTTTAAGTGGGAAAACGAAGAAAATGCATGAAAAAGGTGATGGATATGAATAGAGTAAGAGGTATGTCGAGATAGGAAAAATGGAGGCAGTTCTGCAGAGGCTCTGGCCACCCCTAGCGGAATGGCGACAGAGTTACAGTTACAGTTATAGTTCATAGAACCTACAGTCGGTGGGATTCGAATCCGAGCTCTCGGCATGGGATTCAAGCACTCTACCAACTTAACTATTGACCGGATTGCCAAGAACTGCATGTACTTCCAATAAAATAATCAGTTAGGCTGATTTATTTGGTGAGCGCTGTTTTTGTGTGAATCACCCCTCAAGAGCCTTCATGTGCGACGTTCACCCTTCGAGGATAAAAGCAAATTCAATGTACGCGTCCATCATGTTAAAAACTGTAAAAACAAGTAAAAACAAATACATTTCAGAAAAAAAAATATCCCGTTCCTTTAAAATAACTGATTTTAAATTGACTGAAGTGCTAACGATGGTTCTAATCGAACTAAAATTTGGAATTTTAAATCTCAATATCAAGCTTAAATCCTTTTTTTTTTTTTTACCATATATTGCCTACAAATTGGGCGCATGTAACTGTATGGGATGCACGCCCCTAGTGTTTTACATTTCTTCCAAAAACCTCTCCCCCCTAACCCTTGGACGATTTCAGTTCACGAAAGCGTGTCATTTTCTCTACCTTGCAGTTATCCACAAGTTTTTTTTTGCAGGAAAGAAGATCCCGCTGATCAAAAGTTTTGCTACCCCTGATGTATAACTAGCAGCACTCAGCGTGTTTCACTGAGCAATTTGAGAATGTGGTCCTTATTTTTTTTTCAAGCTATGAAGGCCCAGCGTTACGTCAACGTACTCTACCTACACTACATACCCTACAAAACTTACTTACCTTGTACTTGTATCCAAACTGTCATTTCGCGTAGGATGGCCACTACCTACCACTTTGTTCTGTGTTCTGTACTTGCACATTTCTTTCATCTCATTTTCATGCATGCTCTTCTCTTGTTCTCACTTTGCAGATTCTCCCTTATTTGATAAATTACTTTTTTTCCTCGATCGTCCCCTTCCACGCTTATCTTTGACATTCCCTGTGTACACTCGTCTTGTCAGCCGTTCATACTCGTAGTTCATTCTTTCTGAATGCATTGTGCTCCTTTGTACTTTCATTTTCATATTCTCCAATAGTACCGCACTCATTCATTTCGAACCCTATCTTTCAAAGTCTTATATTTAGAGGCCAGCCTCATTTAATTTTCCTACTCTACCCCCCCTACAGTTTTTTTAAGTTTCATGGAAATCCGTGTAAGAGACTCCTGAAATTTGACACAATTCGGATGTCTATGAAAATTAGTTGATGAAGTGCCTTTGAGGTGTTGATGTATGTGAGGTGGGTGTTGATATCCTGATCCTTAGTAGCAGGGGTGTTAGCTGCGTAGTGCTATTCTGCGCCGTGTTGCCTTTGATTTGAGATACTGTGAGATGTGGCGATTGCTGGTGGTTTAAGACAAGGATTAAATAAAGATGGGAACACAAATACTAGGAAATCATTCTATGAACGGGCAGTTCGGCAAAGGAATGAGTCTTGAAAATGCCAAGTTTTCATAGTTGTGACGTGACTGAAAATGGGGGAATTAGAGTAGTTCTACGCGTTGTTCTTGTTGTTACGAGAGAAGGAGGAATAAGTGAAGAAATGTTTTCAACCCAATCAAAAAAATACTTGAAAGGTTCATGTCGACTGCACAAAAAGCACAATAAGGTGCTACTGGCATCCTCTGTATCGCAAGTACTTAACTTGTTTCAACGCAGTCGTAGCGTTTTACCAACAACATACCAAAACTAAAACGTTACCAAGTACACACGTAGAATTTTTGGTAAAACCCCATGGCTGAGTTTTAACGTGATGTTTATACTTGGGGTAGGTTTTGCACGTAGCACGATCGTCCATGCATCGCGCACGCGCAGCTAGTCGGTCACCGCCCGACGGGCAACACAGACGTTTTCGTGCTCCGCCATTTCCAAAAACCAAACTTCAAATCTGACAGTAACACAAAACGACAACGAAAAAAACAACAAAAACATTATACCTTCTAAAATCCAATCACTATCCCAAACACCAAAATAAATAACCGAAAATCGTGTATTTTTTTTATCGTTTTCTACCTACCTGTGAGTGTAGTAACCTAAGCCCGTTACTCACATTTTTTTTTACTTTTTTTATTGTGAATTGTAAGCATTTTTCTTTGATTTTTTTGCAATTATCTGAGAAACTGGACCTCAAATTTGATCAACTAATTTAAGGTAAGAAAAAATCTCCTTTAACATTATTTTTTTGTACATTTTTCTGTTGGATTTTGAATGTAAACAAAAAACGACCACCTACCTACTCACTTCTCTAATCTACGTGCTTTGTTTTCCTTTATTATTCAGTCATAACTAAAATACCCATTTTCCTATTCAGCTGTCTCATTCTAAAATTTTCAGACGCACAATCGGAAAAAATATACTTTTAACGAAGACCGTCACAAAGGTGGTTCATCCAGCCATTTAATGATAATTTAGAAACCGGGTCTTACATGAGAATTAGCGTTTTGTAAAGTGATGACCAAGCTAGAACCCATTTTTCAGGGAAGCGCGGCAAGCAGAGTTAATGTTTTGTATTTACATTTAATAAGTATGCAGCATGTGTAAGCGCGAGTCTACTTGTAGGCATGCATTTGATATGAACTTAGATTATTGATTGACTGTAGATATACTGCCAAAGCGAATTTATTTATTTGTAATTAAAATAAGTTCTCTTTTTATTTTTGACGTTACGCGCACGATAAATTCAATATTACTTAGGCATTTTCTACAAAAAAAATATGAAAATAATAAGTACCTATACTTTTCTAGAGAAAATTATTTGGAATTCATCTATAAAAATTTAATTTTTGACTCCGTGTAGATATGTACATGCAAACTTTAGAGAATTCAATTAATTTTGTTGTATTTTTAAGAGTAAATCTATTTACACGTGATTTACACAGTGAAAGTCCATTTTTAATTATTTAAAAATTAAATTGGATTCAAACAGAGTTTTAATTTCCTTATTTATTAATTTTGTATTACTTTGAAAGCCTTTTCATATGTAGGTACTTGTATTCAAGCTTCAATTATATTATACTCTTATCTTAGTACAGATATATATAAAAGGCAATCACAGATAAACAGCAAATTGCGATACAAAAGTGCATTTGGTGATTATTATAAATGCTTTGTCATGTTTATGATAAATGAAAAAAAAAATAGCGGTATTCAAGTACCTTAAATATAATACAATAAAACATCCAAGCATGCAAGCTATATTTTAGAAAGAAAGAGATAATAAACCTAACATGGATTTTTATTTGTTTATTTTTAAAAGTATAGGTAGATTACTAAAGGCCACGTTGCGTTTAGTACCTACCTAATTTATACTTATGAAAATGAATCCTTTGAAATGAAATTTTCACTAGAAATAAATTTACCTTGTCAAATTCAATTTTTAGATGAAAAAAAAAGTTTTTAAAATTGTTATTTCATATCTCTGGATGAAATGAAAGAAGTGCGTATGGACAGAAAAAAAATGATGGTTAATCTGCAATGTTGATCTATAATTTTGACGGCTTCTGTCTTTCTTTAAAATGTTTCTATCGAGGTCTTAATATTTTTTGTAATAGCCCAGCTGTCAGGCATAGACTTATTTTATAAAAATAAAACTGTAGCACCTGAAAATAGCTACAATATCATCATAAAATACGCCTTTAACATAACTTATGACGTTTGTGGTTAGTTTATCGAAATATACCTTAGTGTTGGGGTTAAATTTGCTCCAGTAGAATTTAATTATTATACTACGGGGCTGGGAGATTAATATTTATGGATGTAAATGCGATCCGTTAGCCACAAAACAATCAAATTATACCGATGTATACAGACGCTCCGACAAATAACTGTACCTGTGTACCTAGAACTGCTGCAAGGTGGATCACCACGTCAATGCTAAAATATTTGGCAAAAATTTGAATGAACAAATAAAAAAAAACTCTATAGAATGCTTGATTCAAAAACACACTAATTACCATAGTTGTTTCTAATACGTTAATTTACAAATAGGTTGGTACGAGGATGACGACCTGTATTGTAAAAATTACTGAGTTTACCAATGTCCGAAAGGACCGAAAGGGAAGACCGAGAAAAGTATGGCTGGATCAGATTGGTGAAATTATGAAAGAATGGGATATAAAATGGAAGCAAATTTGTACAGGCTCTGGCCATCCCTAGCGGAATGGTGACTGAGTTATAAAAAAAAATTTCAGTGCGGTTTTATTGCTTTTTTAAGCAAATGCATATTTTTTTGTCAAGTTCAAACATAGAGATTTATTTTCTGAAACCTAGTTTTTTAGGATTAAATATGTCCACCCATTTATTATATTTGTTTGTCAGGCTTGGGTCTACCAGGAGAGCTTTGGGTTTCGTCCATCCCTCGCATTTCAGCGACAATGGCGGTTTATAAATGGAAATTATTGTTCGTAAATGATTGTTTGGGACGCGCACGCACGTACGCCATGTCATATTATAATATTAATTGAATTTTGTTATCTATCGAGCTTTGACAATGATAATCTCCATCCCTTATGGGTCAACGGTAGGTCGAAGATTTAGACAAAATGTGTAGGTACCAACATATTGGCACCCGGCGCTTGCATAGGGTATGGGAAAATATATTTCAGAATAAATATTCTCTCCCATTCCTTTAATATGTAGCTCATTTGAATTCGACTGAAGTACTAACTATGTCTCCAATCTAATTTAAATTTTGATTTTTAAATCTGAATATCAAGCTTTAATGATTTTTTTTACCATATATTGCCTACCTATTAGGCGCATGTACTTGTATGGGATGCACGCCCCTGATTGACATCTACTTTAGTTATCAAATACTAGTAGGTGCCATTGAAGGTAGTCAGGTCGATAGCTCAGTTCGTAGAGTGCTTGCATTCTATGGCGAGAGCTTGGGTTCGAATCCCCCCGACGGTGTAGGAAATGATTTTCTGTTTCAGTATATATTTCAAACCCAAAATAAAATACCGGCAAGGTTTACTAAGCCTTCTCAAGCTCGGAAGCTGGAAAACCTACACTTTAACTTAAGCGACCGCCTTGAAATGAAGTTACACCATAAGTGTAGCCAAGTTTTTTTGCAAATATGCTCATTGAACTTTTGTCTGGTGGATAGCCCACGTGGTGAATGCTTGCATTTAAGTCAGAGAGCTAGGGTTCGATTCCTTCAAGGGTGTTAGATGTGATTTCCCGTTTCTGTGTTTTCTCCTAACTCACACATCACACAAGCGTTAAGGTTTACTCAGTCTTCACCAGAAATGAGAACTTACTCCCTCAGTGGCAGCGAAAACAACACATCAAGACACGTTTCCTTGAAGCAATAGCATTTCGTAGTGGAAACTATATTTTTTTTCTCAACCACTCTTAAAGAAGTAACAGTTTGATCCTTCCGATTACGAGTCAGAAACGTTAACCACTAGACTACGTCAGTTTATACCCCGAGTTGATCGAAAAATACAGCTTTTCCCTAAATTTTTTTGTATTTATAGGAGTAAAGTGTTACGTTTTTCTGATGAAATATTGTCTCGAGTCTATAATTTTCTAACAAAACTTGTAACTCTTTTTTTTGTGCCGAACCTGCAAATGACAGCCAACAAATGGAACTTCGGACGCTCGCTTATTAAATGTATCCATCAATTCGTAATATCATTATCGTGAATAAAAACACAACTCCGTCACAGTATAGCACTTCCATTAATTTCTTAGCAGTTTTTGAACAGCTTTTTTTCTCGGAATCTATTTTAGTTGATATTATTCCTTGACTTATAAGTTAGTATGAGGGTGACCATCCATACTGTAAAAAATGTTTAAATTTTTAAAATGTCACCCCTTTTTCATAGAGGGTCCACAAGAGTTGCAAGGCCTATGCTCATTTGAGATTAGGGGTTTTCGGTTGGGCTCATTTAGATTAGGGTTTTCATTTGAGGATTGGTTCTTCTCTCCTCTCAAGGAGTTCAAATCACTCTGATTCTTTTTATAATCCCAAGGCAAGTTGAACAGATGCGCCAGCCAAATTATGGAGACTTCCTAGTGGCTGGTTTTCTTTTTGGTTGGATCTAGCTGGAAGACGTACCTTTCCGTTTTTTGGCGCGTAAGAACTTTGGGAAAAAAAAATTACAAAGGCGCTGTAAAACTTAAGGCGTCTTGAATCTTAGTTGCAAATAGGAACAAATGAAAATGTATGCTCAAAAGCAGGCACGTAAAAGTTCGCTCTTACACATGCCGCATGTGAGCCTATGCATAACTTAAAAAACTCCAATTCTCAAATAATCATAAGCCCTGCATCTCTTGCCGACCTTCCCTGAAACATAGGACCAACAAAATGAAACATTGTTTGTGTTCAGCCTCATCCCAACTTATAAGTCAAAGAATTTCAGGTATACGAACTGCTAGATTTTATATCCCTTTAAATAAATAAATTGTTTTCATGATTACACATAGATAAATAACTGCCTTGTAAAGATTGCGGTTTTGAAAATCTCACCGTCAATTTAAATTTGTCTGTATTAATTAAAAGGAATCCTGCCTTAGAGATCGTTCTGCTAAATCGCCTTTTTGCACGACAACCGAGACAGAGGAACAAAGCGAGGGGGGCTTTAATCCAGAGATTAAAGTGGAATGTGGACTGTATAATAAGTATACTCGTAAGACATGCACCCCGAGCATGATAAACCAACTCACCTCGATTTCGTAAATCTAAAATGTAAGATGTCTGTTTGGGATTTTTGAGAGTAAAAAAATAACATCGACACAAAGGTAGGTAAATTCCATACTTTAATAATGTATGTAAAGGAATTTGAATATGTTAAGTAAAATAATGAAATATTTTGGGGATTTTGAATTAGTCAACCTCAGCTCTGATAGATCCCTGATTGGTCGAGTGCATTTTTGTCACCCGTCTAATGTCGGTTGATTTTTTGATACTATATAGCTAAAATTCTCCTAGTAATTTTGTTATTTTCTATTTCTTTTCTTGTTGAAATCTAAACAGTTCTTTTCTTGTTTGAATTTACTCAGACTAGGCGCGTGCATAGGGTTCAGGCAAATACATTTCAGAATAAATATTTTCTCCCATTCCTTTATAAAAAAAAACTCATTTAAAATTGACTAAAGTGCTGACGTTGGCTCCAATAGAACTATTTTTTTTAATTTTTATTCTCAATATCAATCTGAAATGCGTTTTTTAACATATTATATTGCCTACCTATTAGACGCATGTGCCTGTATGGGATGCACGGGGCGTGCCGACCACCCAAAAGATGGAAGAGCAGCTGATCTTCTGCATCACAGGAGGGAGCTCCGCAATAGACAGATCTTACGTTTAATATAGTAAGAAGAAGAGAATGTATGGAATAGATCGTGGTTAGTGATTTACTTTTCTCACATATTAGTGATTTACGCAATTGAGGTGAGTTTACGCAATGCTTTATACTCGGGGTAATGTACTCCAAGTACCTATGAGTCCCATAGAATCAAAAGCGGTAATCTAGGGGTTTTTAATGAGTGAAATAAAATACATGGAAACACAGGATAATATTTTTTCATTATTTCCATATATTTATCTCATTTTTGCTTTAAAAAAACCTAGATTGCTGCCTTTGGTTCTATACAATCTATAAACATCTTTTCGTTTAAACTAATCATAGACACCCCTGTTTCAGGGAAGGTCGGCAAGAGTTGCAGGGCTTATGTTTATTTGAGATTGGGTTTCTATATTGTAGGTCCACATGCGGCATGTGTTAGCGCGAACTTATACATGTCTGCTTGTGGGAATGCGTTTAATATGAATCTTAAATGATTTATATCTTTGCAGCTTAGATTTAGATTTACATTTAGATAGCGTTTTACCAAAAAAAACATATAAACTGAAACGCTCACTGGAGGCACTGTTTTATTTCAATATATTTTTTTGCAATACGCTGTGCCTGAGTTTAAAGGTTAAGTTTTATACTTGGGGTAAAGCAATCTTCTACCACAAACGGTGAATGTAATTAAAAAGATTATTTATTTAATTTAAAATAAAGTAAGGAATGTGATTTGAGATGAAGGCTTTGCTTCTGCAGAGGTATAATTGCAAAACTTTACTATAAGATTCATTTTGAGTGTAACATGGACGCCGAATGCACGTCCATTGTAATTCTGCATCGCAACCTATTTCTTTTCACAGGTAATCTCAGCCTGACACTAACAATTCGATACACATATTTCTCAACATATTTTTTATTAATCTGTAGAGATTAATTTTACTTTATGGATATTAGACAAGCCGTTATGGGAGAACGTACATTTGAACTGATTCAAATATATCGCAAATTTATAATGCACTCTGAGAATACCACAATTTTTATCTTTTCGAATTGATTTGAGTCGATCTTAATAGATGGCAATACCCACACATAAGGAGCTTTGTTTTTGAAGCAAAAAGTGAGTACCGGATTTAACAATAAAATAATGCTGGTGTCGACCGTAAACCTATCTAATGGCTTTCACAGTCTGTGTAACGTTGTAGCGTTGAAACAACACACTCTAAAAGGGTTATTCACAACACATTTGATTCATAGCTGAACCATGGATCACTTTTTTTGTATTAAAAATTCACGTTAGGTAGCGTTTGAGCCATGGATTCGCTGTATATGTACAACACCGTAAGAGTTGAACTACCAAGTCTAGATCTTGTCTCTGAATAATACATTCTATCCTATCTCTTGAGATAAACCTCGCTGAGAAGACGTTGCCCTTTCATAGTCCAGACTGCCATATCAGGCAGAGCCCTTACGTTTCTACTCAATCGTAGCGTTTACCAGAAATGTATGGCAACCAAAACACTGGATAGGGGCGCCTTTTTAGTTTCTGTTCATTTAGGTGAAGCGCTATTGTTGGGATTGGAAGGAGAGGCTGCAGACTGCTAGAGCAACCCTTCAGAACACATTTATTCCAGTCGTAGAGCGTGCGAGACAAGCCAGACTTATTCTATCACCCTCGGATAGAGATGAGACTGAGTGATTCGACCGGATACCTATATTCTACAGTCAATTTACTATCTTTAATCTCAGTTGCTGTAGTTTTAAGTGTATTCGACCAAAACGCATATTTTGCAGTAATTTTATTATTTTATTAACATGATTGCCCGTTTACATAATATATAACAAAGTAATTCACAATCTAATCTAATCTAAATCTAAATCTAAGCTGCAAAGATATGTATCATTTGAGAATTAAATGCATTCCCATAAGCAGACATGCATAATTTCGCGCTTACACATGCCGCATGTGGACCTACAATATAAAAAAAACCCAATCTAAAATGAACATAAGCCCTGCAACTCTTGCCGTCCTTCCCTGGGGTGACTGGCAAAGTGAACCAATATAAAATAAATAAATTAAAAGTAAGTATAAAATAACATAGCACAGTCAAATTAAAGTACCTATACACTTTCCGTAACAAAACAAAGCTTTACGGATTCAGAAAGACTTCCTCCACATAAATCTAAATGAGATGAAGAGTTTACAAGTCATTCTGTTCATTGGAGAATAGTAACGGAAATTAGAAGAAGTATTGATATTGTTAAGATTTTATTCAATTAAAATTACGGTGTATTATTTTACACAATGTATTTTATCACTTTCAGTTCAGAGTTACATTTACACAGTTTAGTTCAATGGTTGAGATATTTCTACATCTATATAGAATTTCCGTGCTTAATTTATGCTAAAAATCCAGATCATACTCGAAGTGGAGAATCGCTACCTATCACCTTGCTAGATTATGAGTTGTAGAGCATATTTTGAAATGTCAAGCTGTCTTCATATATTTTTCGGTCCTTAATTTATGTCAAAAATAAAGATCATTCTCGAAACATGAAGAATCGCTGCCTACCACCTTGCTAGATTTTGAGTTATAGAACATATTTTGAAGTATCAATATTATGGAATGTGGCCGTCTTCATAATTTTTTTTTGTATCAATGGTGGATACCAAATAATAATTCGAATATCAGGAGCAACTCTATTGAAAGCAAACAGTACTTGTCTGATGGTTTCAAGATAAAAATCTTAAATAAATAAATATAAATCGTAAAAACGCGCAGTTTGTTTCATGTATAGCCAACGAGAAAAACTCAATTACGCCAGGCGCATTAAAAGCGTACATGTATCAAATCGGTGTGTCTAATCTAATCTAATCTAATCTAAGCTGCAAAGATATATATCATTTAAGATTTATATTAAATGCATTCCCACAAGCAGACATGTATAATTTCGCGCTAACACATGCCGCATGTGGACCTACAATATAAAAACCCAATCTCAAATGAACATAAGCCTTGCAACTCTTGCCGTCCTTCCCTGAAACAGGGGTGACATTGGCAAAGTGAACCAATTTTTTACAGTATGGGTGGTCAGCCACATAACAACCTATAAGTCAAGGAACATACATGACAAATTACATTTTTAAAATCAATAAATTATAATATATACATGGACATAAAAAACTAAATCATAAAAACCAATTTTACTTTAACAAACCCTAGCCGCCAACATCACAGATCAACCGCCATTTCTTTCTATCCTTACATACTTCTTTCATTTCCTCCAGAGTCATAACCTTCTTCATACAAGCTCTTCTTTTATTATGACTCTGGATATTCCATTCATTCGCAATTTCGGATATTTGGTCCATCCATACCTTTCTCGGTCTTCCTCTACCACGACATCCATCTATTCTACCAACATATACTTTCTTCGTCAGTCTTTCCTCATTCATTCTCTCCATATGCCCAAACCATCTTAACAAACTTCTTTTAATCTTCACTTTCACACTTTCTCTTGCACCACATTCTTCTCTTACAAAATCATTCCTCACCCTGTCACTCCGTTTTTTCCCAATCATACTTCTTAGAAAGTCCATTTCAACAGTATGGACTTTACTAATTTCACTTTCATTCACCGTCCAGGCCTCGCTTCCATACATCAAGGTGGGTAAAAGTATGCCACTGCGTACCGCCAATCGAGCATTTTTAGATATGTTTTGATTTTTGGCGATACAAGCTGTGGCACCCAGTACACACCTGCCCTTCATTACTCTTCTTTCAAATTCACCGGTCATTCTTCCATCTTTTTCAAACTTACTTCCCAGGTATACAAACTCATTTACGACATCAACATTCATTCCATTAATTTTAAATTCATAATTCATACTTTCATCATCTCTTTCAAAAATCAATACTTTCGTCTTACTTGCATTCAACTTCAGATGGTTACCTAACAAAGCTTCATTCAATCTAGAGAGCATTGTTTGCAATTCTACTGCAGAATCAGATACAAGAACTGCATCATCTGCATACAGTAGAACACTCACTTTGCTCTCTCCTATCATCAATCCACAATCATTAAGTCTAGCATCCCTGACACACTTGTCCATAACTATGTTAAATAGCCATGGACTCATCACACATCCTTGCCTCACACCCTTATAAACTTCAAACCACTCGCTATACTCACCATCAATACGGACACATGCCTTACTATTTTCATAGTTTGCATGCACCGCACCAAGGAGAGCCCCATTCACTCCGTATGCTTTCAAAACATCCCATAACATACCTCTGTCCACTGAGTCAAAAGCCTTTTCCAGATCTACAAAGGCCGTGAACAGCTTCCGCCTCACCGACAATTGTTTTTCAACAAGTTGTCGTAGAGTAAAAATCTGATCAACACAGCCTCTACCGGCCATAAAGCCGGACTGTATATCGGAAATCCTTTCACTAGTAGTCAGAATCACATTTTTTATAATCACCTTACAGAAGACTTTTCCTGGTATACTGAGTAGACTGATTGGTCTGAAGTTCTGACAGTCTTTTTTGTCCCCTTTACCTTTGTAAATGGGAACAATGACTGCCTTCCTCCAATCCATCGGTACTACTCCTGCATTCACACAAAGCTTACATAATTCGTACATCCAATCTATCACGCATTCACCTCCTGCTTTCAACATTTCACCATTTATTCCATCAAACCCAGCAGACTTTCCATTCTTCAAACATTCAATAGATACTTTTATTTCTTCTTTCAAAATCCTAAATTCATTCTCTTCTGTCATTTTTCTAAACAAATTTCTTTCGCCACGACCAAAAATCCCTTCAAAATATTCTTTCCATCTCTTACATACTTCATCATTCTCCCATACCATCTCACCAACAGCACTTTTGATTCCTGGGGTGGTCAATGCAGAATCTTTATTCCTAATGGCACCGACCCATCTCCAGAATTCCTTCCTACTGTCGGTGAAACTTCTGTTCATTTTTTCATCAATCTTTCTCTGTTCATTCGCTTTGCTTTCATAAACTACATTCTTCGCCATTCGCTTGGCTATCTTATATTCATCTTCTAGCTTTCTATCATTCCTGTCGTTCAGCCACTTTTTGTAACATTCCTTCTTTACTTTCACAGCCTCTTTTACTTTAGCATTCCACCAGGCATCCCCTTTCAATCTTCCACCTTTCGTTTCTCCACATACTTTTCGAGCACATTCAATCATGTTTTCTTTCATATCCTTCCACATGCTTTCAATATCTTTTTCATTCACATTCTTTTCAAGTTCATTCACACTTAACTTTTTTTGTATTTCTGATTTATACTTCACTTTCACGTTTTCATCACTCAGACTTTCAACTTTTATTCTTGGCTTTCTTACTTTCTTCTTATGTGTGTGATTCAAAATAATGCCATGCCATCAAATTTAGATTGTGTATTTTTGGATTGAATTTGCCTCGTATTTTCATGACTGAAAAATAATCTATCGGGACGATAATAATAATCTATAATCAAAGTTGCAAAAATATATTGACATTTAGGGTTCATTTAAATATGAACCCTATATGAGCATGTATTAAAATACATGCTCATAAGCGGGTACATGTAAGTTTGCGCTTACACATGCTGCATTTGTACATATAAAATAAACCAAACCTCACATTAACATAAACTTTGCGACTCCTGCCGCCTTTCCCTGAGAACATGGGTGGTATTGGTAAATTTGAATCAATTTTGTACACCATGTACAATTTTGTCAGCCTCATACTGGAAAAATAAAGCGATGGATTGAAAACCAAATAAATTATCCTAATATTAATATTATTATGTAACGGTAGAAAAGTAAAGAAATTTCCACACATTTTTTACTCATTCAATAGTTTGCCTGTTAACAAATACATACACCACCATTATGAAACGGCAATAGCAGATTGTGAGTTATTGTATGGAGACAATGCACATTGTGTTTTTGTTGTGTACGATAAAAGGAAAATATATATAAATGTGCGGCCTGAAACGATTCAATTAAACGTTTGAAATATACAAAGTACGGTTAATGTATTGTGTAGAACAAAATAAAATAAATAAGTTAATTTCAGATACTAGGTTATTGTCAAAGAACAGCTTTATATTATAAATCTAAAAAGATAATTTATGTAGATTGTATGAGCTTTTATATGCCAAAACGAGTAGGAACGAGTAGGAATATATATAATTATTTTTTGACATTGACGACCTTTGTTGCAAAAAAACGGCTTCAACATACTACATACACATATGCTACTATAAGTATTTTTTGATCTACCAGTTGGTCTACGACACAGCTTATTCTTTTAAATCATTGATCTACGCTACAGCTTAGTACCTGTGGTCTTTGGTTCACAATAAGTATAGCCTACAACCTACAATCTAACAGACGGTCTATGCCATAGTTGACAACCTATGATCTACCATAGGTCTACGATATAGCTTACGGCCTAAGGTCTACCAAATAGTCTTTTTGCAGCCTACGACTTAACATCTTCCATACGGTCTACGTAAAAACGTACGACCTACCAAACGGTCTACGATATAACGTAAGATCTAAGATTGCCCATGCTCTCTACGACCTATAATCTACCATGTGGTTTAAGTTAAAACCTACAATCTACCAAACTGCTTATATAGCCTACGAAGTACGATCTAACAAACGTTCTACATCACAGTTTACCACCTAAGATCTACCACAATGTTTACGTCACAGCCGATGACCTACAATCTAACAAACGGTCTACAACATAGCCTCCGACCTTTCGTCTACCAAATGGCCCACGACAAAGCGTAAGATCTACCAAACTATCTAAAATACAGCGTATGACCTACCAAAGTGTCTACGACAAAGCATAAACTATACCAAACGGTCTACGATATAGCTCACGACTTACGGTCTATAATTGGTCTATGAGCGTAGACGCTCCATTATACATATACCTTGCACTTACTAGAATTTATTTTTTAATATATCTTACTAAAAAAGAATATTTTGTCTATTTAAATACGATACTATCTTTCATATTCATACAAATTTTAAATACTCTGAAGTAAAGTAAAAAGTAGAAATTCGTACTAGGGGTACAAAAACGACATGAAACCACATTACAGCTGTTTTAATATGCTTTTAATATCTGCTATGGCGTGCAATGAAATTTTAACACACAGTAAAAACAACTGACAAATAACAAACGAAAAATTAATATTTCAGTGCATATTCGAGCTTTTATTGACATAATTTTTTTTTTATATTCATTTTAATATTATTTTCAAATAACATAAAACAGCTGAGCACTATTTTATGACATTGAATATTTTATTGGGGGCGTCGAATATCATTTTATTCGCATGATGATGCAATTTTTATGGTTTTTTTTCATAAATTAATTTTGAATTCTTAATAGCTGTTTTACCGTTTTTATTTAAAATGAATAGTATTTTTTAATGCAATATTTATGACCCTATTTTTTTACTTAAGTCTGGAGGCTAAAGCTTATTCAAGGGGTGTCTTGAGTCATTTCTCTGCTACCTCCTGTCCTCCTTGGCTGCAACTGTCAATCAGCACTTTTTGAAGGCTCTCGAGGTTGACATAAACAAAATCATCTCGGTCTACGCTATTGTTAGTGTATGGACTAGGAATGAGCTAGTGTTTTATGCATTAGGTATATATGTACTTGGTGTGGGAATGTGGCATTATTTTGCGTGACACGGGTAGTTGAGTTGCCGGGATTAAGTATCATCACGGGAGCGTGCCAAGATGAGCGGGCGTATGCCAACTGCCCACTTCACCGACTACGCCTGGCAAACACCAAAAGTATCTGATACATTTAGTGAGTATCTGAAACGTTTGGAGAATTCATTTCCTAACCAAAGACCAGTCCCAAAAGGTCCATCCAGCCATGGAAGTATATTCAATTCTATATATAAGTTCTATATATCGATGAATCCAGCTTTTGGGTCTTGTTTGAGAATTGGCGGTTTGTAGACACAACCAAGCTCGTAAAAAACGGTTTAGAATGCTTGTTGGTAGAATGCTTGAATTCCATGTCGAGAGCAAGGGTTTGATCCCCATTGAGGGTGCCAGAAATGATTTCCCGTTTCGATGTTTATTTCAAACATGAAATAATATACCTGCAAGGTTTACTCAGCCTTCACAAGAAATGAGAACGAGCTCCTAAGCCCCTTTTTTGAGTATTTTTCTTCTTCTTACATTGTTTCATATACTTTATTTCAAGTATAAAACGTTGTGTAAGCCCCTTCGATTGCGCGAATTTGACAAATGTGTCAATCACTATAGTTGGTGTTGAACTAACAATTACTTTTTTCGGGCTACGTAGCCGTGGTCTGGTTGATTTATTCCGGACAGTTTCGCCCATTGCTCCGATGGGCATTATCAGCGGTTGGCTAGTCGCTGTGATCTTCTTACATGATCTGGTGTTCTGGAAGCAACACTAGCCTTCGAATTTTTGCATTCGAAGGCTAGTGTTGCTTCCAGAGAAGATCCTGTAAGAAGATCACAGCGACTAGCCAACCGCTGATAATGCTCATCGGAGCAATGGGCGAAACTGTCCGGAATAAATTAACCAGACCACGGCTACAAAGCCCGAAAAAAGTAATTGTTAGTTCAACAAGTACCGGCCGTGAAAGCTCCAATGTACAATAGTTGGTGTTGTATCTGCAATACATTTTTCTATGTATTGATATTTTACTAACTAGGGGAAATTATCGCAATGTTTTAACTCGAGATAGGCACGTATCTCGGACCATTAAGGAAACTGAGCTGTTTTTCCTACGAAAAGACCCGAAGAGCAAAACCAAAAACACTTTTATGCAAATGAAAAATTTATCACATATTACTTAATACCGGTATCAGATACAGAAAATTTCCATATTTAAAATCACTAGTTTTCGAGTGCTGTAATCTGTAGGTGTATTGTGACAAGTTCTCATTCTCTGCCAACACTAGAGGTGCCATTGTTAAGCTCGAATACCGGGAATTCAAGTGTTATTCAGAATAAGTTGTAGTCTCATTATTTAAGTTCTCATTTGGACCCACCCCTAGAGGTGCCATTCTTCTTCTTGTGCCACTTCTAACGAAGATCGGCGATCATCATAGCTATTTTGAGTTTTGATGCTGCGGCTCGAAATAGGGACTTGGTGCTTCTGCCGAACCACTGTCGCAGGTTCTTCAGCCACGATGTCCTTCGGCGTCCCTGAGATCTTCTCCCCTCAATCTTACCCTGAATGATAAGATGAAGGAGACGGTACTTCTCATTTCTCATAATGTGACCGAAGTACATTAGCTTTCTCTGCTTAATGGTAGGCAGGAGCTCCTTTGTAGTGCGCATTCGTTGAAGGACTTCTTCATTGGTGACTCGATCACGCCAAGAGATCCGAAGCATTTTTCGGTATAAACACATCTCGAATGCTTCAATACGTCTCTCCAGTGCCTGCGTGAGAGTCCATCCCTCCATACCATACAGAGCGATTGGGAAAACGTAGCACCTCACTATGCGCTTCCGGAGTTCAAGGCTTAAATTTCGGCACAACAGTAATTTGCTCATTTTAGCGAAGACATTTCGGGCTTGCTCTAGTCTGCTTCTGACTTCTTGACACATGTCCCACTTTTCGTTGACCACACATCCCAGGTACCTGTAACTAGTGCATCTTTCAATGCTTTCGCCATCTAGTTCTACATGTACGGAGGCGTTTGTGTTTCTGCTGATAACCATGACCTTGGTCTTCTTAAAGTTAATGTTAATGCCAGCTTCTTTGCTAGCGACATTTATTCTGGTCAACAATGTTTGCAGATCCGCCTGAGTGTCAGCGAGTAGGACTGTGTCATCGGCATACCGCAGGTTGTTTACCAGCTGCCCGTTGACAACAATGCCTTCCCTAGCCTCATGAAGTGCTTGCGCCATGATCCTTTCTGAATATAGGTTAAAAAGTGTTGGTGACAGTACGCATCCCTGTCTAACTCCTCTTCTGATGGGTATTTGTCTGGTCTCTGAACTCTCTACAAGCACTGAAGCAGTTTGCTGCCAATATATATTAGCAATAATGCGAGTGTTTTTATCGTCTATCCCAATGTCTTTCAGTATACTGATCAGCTTGTCGTGTCTCACTCTGTCAAAGGCCTTTTCGTAGTCAATAAAGCAAACATAAACATCTTTATTCATATCGAGACAACGTTGCACTAAAACCTGTAATCCAAACAGAGCATCTCGTGTGCCAAAGCCGTTCCTAAAACCAAACTGTTCGGCTGATAACTGTTGGTCACACTGTTGGTATATTCTCTTTAGTATAATTTTCAGGAAAGATTTCATCACATGACTCATTAAGCTTATTGTTCGATGTTCTTCACATTTTTTAGCATTAATATTCTTTGGTATAGTGATGAAGTAGGATTTTAACCAATCCTCTGGCAGATTACCACTTTCATACACTTTGTTGAATAGCAATGTAATCTTTTTGAGTGCATTTCCTTCCATTAACTTCAGAATCTCCCCGTGGATGTTGTCTGGACCGGGTGCTTTCCCATTTTTTATTTGCTTGATAGCATACTCAACCTCATCTTGTAGGATCTGGGAGCCGTCCATTGCTATTTCAACACCATGTCTCTCGTTACGTGTATCCATATATAGCTCTTCAACATATGTCTCCCATAGCACCTTTTTTTCATCTATGGTCACTGCTAAATTACCATTGTCATGCATTAGCTGTGTAAGGGGTCTTCCTCTACCCTGTTTTATTGATTCCTTGATCCTTTTATGGAGATTGAAGGTGTCGTGCCTGTTATCAAGGTCTTCCATTTCAGTGCATCGCTCCTCTTCCAGCTTTTGTTTTGCTTCTCGGATCTTTTTCTGGATTTCTTTGTGTACTTCCCTATATTTCTGACGATCCCTTGGTAACCATTTTCTTTTCTCCTCCATTAAGGATAAAATATCATCTGTGATCCATTCTTTGTGTGCTCGTTTTGCAGTCTTCAGATATTTTTCACTGGTCTTACACATAGTATCCTTTAAGCCATTCCACAATTGTTCCACCTCAGATACCTCAGATAGGTTTTGTATTCCGTTTTCCAGTTCATTTCGCACCTTTTCTTTGATGTTTTGTTCCTTGAGTAGTCTTGGGTCTGTTGCAATTTTCTTGACTTTTTTGGGTACTTTTTTCAGTTTTAGTAGAATTTTCCCCATTAGTAAACTATGGTCGGATCCAATATCAGCTCCAGGATATGTTTTTACAGACGTGATTGCATTTTTGAATCTTTTATTTATCAGCATGTAGTCAATCTGGTTGCGTACTATGTGCTCATCTGATCCCTTGGTGACTTCCAAGTATATAGTCTTCTTGCTGGGAGCTGGTAGAAGGTGTTCATTATCATAAATCCCTCCTCTTGGCAGAAACGAATCATTCTTTCACCTCTCTCGTTTCTCTCACCCAGGCCCCATGCTCCCATAACATCATTGGGTACTCCTGCTCCTACTTTTGAGTTAAAATCTCCCATGACAATGGTGACCTCTTCATGCTTAGTCAGCTTTAGTACGCCAGTGATGTCTTCATAAAAAGCCTCAATTTCTTCCTCATTCTTGTCTGCAGTTGGAGCATAGACTTGGATCACATTTGTATTTACTCCATGGCCCTTCATTTGTAGCATTGCAACTCTGTCTGACTGAGCCACAAAGTTAAGAACTGTTGAATTCATTTTTTTAGAGACTATGAACCCAACTCCCCGTCTGTGATCAGGCTCACTGTTTCCAGAGAAGTAAATTTCATATTCCGATGTGCTCTCTCTTCCACTTCCCTTCCACCTCATCTCACTTATGCCTAGCAAATCAATTTCAAGTCGGTGCATTTCCTTCATCGCGCACTCTAGTCTCCCCGCTCCATACAAGCTCCGAGCATTCCATGTTCCAAAATGTTTGGTTTTAGTTTTACTTAAAACGTTCCCCCCCGGAGATCCGATTGGGGGATTTTTACCTCCGGAATATTTAGTTTTAAATAATGCCATATGATGATTTTTTTTTTCTGGGGATGATTTGAAAATCCTCCCCAGAGGTGCCATTGTTAAGTTCGAATACCGGGAATCCAAAAACGTTCTAAGGAAAAAGTCGTCATCTCATTATTTAAGTTCCCATTTAGTGCCCACACTAGAGGTACTATGGTTAAGCTCGAATACCGAGATTATAAAAGTGTTACTTAGATTAAGTCGTACCTATTTAGTTTGATCGATGGCTCAGTTGGTACAAATTAACGCGCAATAGTTTATCTTGAATTCCAGGAATATTTCGAGAATTTTTCTCTCACTCATTTCACAAGGAACATTCTTCTCATTTCTCAAGTTTTCAGACAGTGTTAGCACTAGTGGTGCCTTTGTGAAGCTTGAATACCGGGAATATAAAAGTGCTATTCACATTCAGTAGGAGACGTAACTCTATCTAGTGAGATAAGTGTATGTGTGTCAAACTCTCATTATTCTCATTGTAAAAGTGCGCATTCGAGTTCACAATACCGCCAACACTACAAAGTGTCGCTATTGTTAAAATTGAATACCGGGAATTTCCAGTGCCATTCAAAGCCAATCTTTTTGTTATCAGTTTGACGAACAGAGACTTAAAGAAATCCATGATATCTCCAAACCCTTAATGGAAGTCTAACTTACAAGTGTTTTGAAAATTTCAACTCAAAAGTTTGTAATGTCTCAAATGTCACAATCAGGGGTCTGCTTTTGATATTAAAAAAGTTTTCTTTTGATTGAATTCTTCTTATTTTTCTTTTGATGCTCCCGCTACCGAAGATTGGTGATCATTTTTGGACTTTATTTTCTAAAGGTGACCGGTTTACACGTAGGAACCCCGAGACTAAAACGTTTTGTGAATTCTCGATTATCTTGTAAACAGAAATAAATCTGTGGATGATACAATAACACTGGTGTTTTAGTTTCAATGCATATTTTCTGTTCAAATAATCTAATTTGCAAAGATTTATTAATTCGCTCAATTCCCCGTAGGAATTTGTTCACATAATTGTATTTTCTAACTGCTACTTGGGAAGGTATAATAAATATATAAGTAGCTTACGAATATCGAAAACCAGTCCGCTTACTTTTCGCAAAAAAACAGTTTTGCCAAAAAAATATTCGAACCAAAAGTCGACTGTGTGAGCCTTGAATATCAAGTCAAGGCTCATATTTAATGCATGCCCAAAAGCATGCTATCAAATCGGTGTGTGATTTAAAATAATGCCATGACATCAAATTTAGATTGTGCATATTTTGGATTAAATTTATCTCGATTTTTTCA
The DNA here is from genome assembly GCA_951799405.1 of Agapetus fuscipes. Taxonomy (NCBI): domain Eukaryota; kingdom Metazoa; phylum Arthropoda; class Insecta; order Trichoptera; family Glossosomatidae; genus Agapetus; species Agapetus fuscipes. The sequence goes on along the minus strand of OX637333.1, from coordinate 19,593,356 downwards.
CGACTGAAAAATAAATTACTGAGACTATAATAATAATCTATAAACTAAGTTGCAAAGTTGGCATTTAAGCCTTATATATTTTTATACACGTTCAGACGGAGACACATGTAAGGTCGCGCTTACACAAGCTGCATGTGTACGTACAAATTAAATAAAACCTCACATGAACATACATTTTGCAACTCCTGCCGTCTGTTATTGGCCGGGGGTGGTATTGGTAAAAGTGAACCAGTTTTTTACAGCACGACTCTTATACATATTGTACTGTCATTTTCATAGTAAAAAAATCAGTTAGATTAGGTAAAACATTGTTTTCAAAATATTGTGAGAAAAAAATAGGACAAATAGTTTACGGCATATAAAACAGTGTGAAATCCATGTTTGCCTAATTTCCTGTCCTCCAGATTTTCTATACCTATCATTGTAATGTACAAAATATTTTAAAACTAACAAAATGTTCTACGTTCCACGAAATACAAAATATTAAGCGCTACAAAGTCTACGATCTACGTAAAGTCTACGATTTATGTAAAGTCTACGATTTATGTAAAGTCTCCGATTTTCATTTGTTTCAAAGAGTTCTGACCTGCGGCTACCAAAACCTTTAATAATCTTCAAATTATCAAACTCACTTGACCGATCCGTAGTCCAGTGGTGACGTTTCGGACTCGTAAATGCAAGATTATGGGTTCGAATTCCAGCGGAGCACAAAAAATATATCATCTATGTTTTCAAATTTGTTCTTCGCTGGGTTGAAAAATTCACAAACCTTTACCAAAGACCGGTCATCAAAAGGTCCATCCAGCTTTACAGCAACTGGGTCTTGCTTGAGTATTGGCGCTTTGTAGCGACGGCCAAGCTCGTTAAAAGCCCGGTCGATAGCTCAGTTGGTAAAATGCTTGCATTCCATGCCGAGAGCAAGGGTTCGATCCTAAGGTGTACTCAGCCTTCCCAAGAAATGAGAACCAGCCCCCCCGGGAGCTGGGAAAACCCGCACTTCAACTGAAAGTGGTTGGTGTGAGGCGGCCCCCTTATCCGTAAAAATAAATAGATCCCGAATCGCCACATGCGACCCCTTCGGGGATAACGCAGGTAAGAAGTTACACTATATGTGTAGCTTAGTTGCGTTTTTTTACTAATAAAAAGTTTACGGTCTACGATATACTAAAGATCTATTTTTTTTTCACAAAATGGAAATGAAGCGATCTACAAATGTCACCAAACACATTCACCAAAAGTCTGCGATCTATAAAAGGTGTACGATCTCCTAACGATCTTAATTTGCTCCATAGAACGCTGCACGACGCAAGATTTATAAACCGGTCATGGATAAAAGATCTACGATTTATGAAACGGTTTAAGACCAGGGTCTGCAAAATGGTTGAATACCGGCGATTTTTTTCGAAATAGTACACGGAAATTTTACCTTTGTGAATGCAGTTTGTAGATTGCGGTATAAAGTCTAGAAAAAAAGGAGTAACCTTTCATGCTACTCGTATATTTTACATCGCATTATGTTGCTAGCAGTGTGTTTTGTAAAGGTTATAAACTGAGAAAGCTGATCGGTCAAACAAGTGATTAATTACATAGACTAGATGTCACTGCTGACTTAGCAAGTGTTCAGCATAATGCGGCATGTGGTACGTGCAGTGAGGCTTGCAAGAGAAGGGCTAGAAACAGAAGGCATGCTAGAGAAGGGCTAGAAACAGTAAGACATGTAAGAAAAAGGCATGAAACAGTAAGGCATGCAAGAGAAATGCATGAAACAGTAAGGCACATAACAGGTAGAGGTAAAACAGTAAGGCATCCAAGAAAAATGCATGCAACAGTAAGGCTTGCAAGAGAAGAGCTAGAAACATTAAGGCATGCAAGAGAAGGGCTAGAAACAGTAAGGCATGCAATAGATAAAGGTGAAACAGTAAGGCATGCAAGAAAAAAACATAAAACAGTAAGGATTGCAACAGAAGGGCTAAAAACATTAAGGCATCCAAGAAAAATGCATGCAACAGTAAGGCTTGCAAGAGAAGAGCTAGAAACATTAAGGCATGCAAGAGAAGGGCTAGAAACAGTAAGGCATGCAATAGATAAAGGTGAAACAGTAAGGCATGCAAGAAAAAAACATAAAACAGTAAGGATTGCAACAGAAGGGCTAAAAACATTAAGGCATGCAAGAGAAGGGCTAGAAACAGTAAGGCATGCGAGAGAAAGGAATGAAACAGTAAGGCACGTAACAGATAGAGGTGAAACAGTAAGGCATTCAAGAAAAATGAATGAAACAGTGAGGCGTGTAAAAGAAAGGCTTGAAACAGTAAGGTGTGTAAGAGAATAGGGTGAAACAGTATGACGAGTCAAGCTTCAGATAATAAAGCTCGCATTGGTTGGGTGAACAACAATAAAATGTGCGATAGTGAGGCATTTAAGAGTCTTACAACAGTGAAAACTGCAATAGTTGAGTATGCGCTAGTGAATCGTACAATAGAAAGACATTTGTGAGGCCTAAAACAGTGATAACTGCAAAAGTTAGGGGTGCGCTAGTGAAGCGTGCGATAATGGGCATTTAAGAAATCTAAAATAGTGAAAACCGCAATTGTTGGGCATGCGCCAGTGAAGTGTGAGATAGCGAGAAATTTGAGAGGTCCACAACAGGGAGAACTACAAAAATTAGGCATGCGCCAGTGAAGCGTGGGACATGAAACATTTGAGAGGTGTAAATAGTGAAGCTTTTAATGTTGAAAACTATAATAGTTGAGTGCCCAGATAGAAAGTTGTATGTAGATATGGTAATAAAACGTGTCAGAGTGAGGCTTATGACGGAAAAGCCATGAGACAGTATAGCGTGCGACAGTAAACCATGAGACAGTATAGCGTGCGACAGTAAACCATGAGACAGTATAGCGTGCGACACTGAGGCATAACAAGCAGATGTGCCGGACACCTTTAATGCTAATACCACCTTACAAAATGTACACCGGGTCATGTAAATGTTACATAATTATGATGACCCAGTTTACGCGGCGTACCATTTTGGGTATTGTTGGCACATGAAGCTGCCTACTGTAGTAAATGTATACAACTTTACGTTCGAACCCGAATGTTTTTAAAAATGTGTGGTAACTAAAACGCTCATTATAAGGCGTTGGTCTGGTTTCTATACATTTTTTATTTAAGCAAATGTTGTCTACTTGGATTAAAGTTTACATGTATTATGTAAAGGTGTTTGGGATAATCGGCCAATGAAATATTGTTTAAAGAAAGAAAACCTCATGAAAGTGAAACAATGTATGGTTATTCCCTGCTTTTGTGTAACATGTGAACTATCGAAATGTGGAAACTATGAAATTGATTTATTTAATTTAATCTTCGAAATAATGGAGTTCTTTGACTAATTGGTTGGTATGAGGCTGACCCGACATGCTGTACAAACATGGTTTACTTTTGCCGATGCCACCCGGTTTCAGTAAAGTTCAAGGTTTATGTTCTTGTGAGGTTTGGTCTATTGTTGTAGGTGCACATGCTGCATGCGTAAACACGAACATACATGTGTCTGCTTGTGGAAATGCATTTAATATGAACCTAAAATCTCAATTTATCGGTGTCTGTGGACGATTTATCTGTGGCTGAGTTGTCTGTGACTATAAAACGTGTGGACAAACTGCTGTGTGACCGACTTGTCAATGGACGAGCTGTCGGTGGACGAGTTTTCTTTGACCAATTTGTCGTGAAACGCATTTTTGTAATACTAGATCTCATCTCGTTTGAGTGGCTCTGAAATAAGCGAGATTCAAGAAAACGAAATAAATAAAATCATGCTGAATAATATTTTAATTATTTCAAATTGCCTCGCAGAGAAAGAGAGGACTCTCTCTCTGTAGATAAAACATTCAGAGAGAGAGAACTGGGTGAATCAAAAGCTGCTTCCCGAGAGATCTTTCTCCAATGCCCTTTCTCTCTTTTTTTCTTAAGGTCTGTACAGATGTTGAGAGCTATTTAGTAGCGAGTAGAGAGTCACTAAGTGCCTGAAATGTTAACCTCTTTCTTTTACGAAACAAATAATATTTTTTTTGACGACGTTCTCACAAAACACGGTTGTATTGGAAAAACGCAACAATGCATACTATTTTTGAAATTGAAAAATAAATAATCAGTTAAAAAAAAAAGTTTTTGAAGAGCACCAACTTGTTTTGCTGGCCAGAAACAGGTATAAATTAACATAACAATGAAAAGCTAACTTTATTTTTATTTTCATGAAATATTAATTAAACAATTCCATCTTACATCGAACCAGAGTTAAAGTTATCGGCTTGAGGCCTGATGGGAATCGAACCATTGTTTTATTTCAAACACTCTTACAAGTTTTCCTAGTTACAGTGCACCCTCACAGCCATCAACACGCTGTGAGAAACTCTATTGATAGAGTTGTTAATCTTAAAAATGTCCATATACTTGTGGGACTTACATATTTAAGAGCTTTATACTCCGAGTCTCAGGTTGTTGCCTTTACGGTACATAAAATAAGTCATGTCCTCGCCTACGGGGTGTAGTCGTCAGGCAGATACAACTCAAATACATGTAGCTCTCCAACAGGGTAGGACTGTCTATTAAGCCATTAAAGACTTTATGAGAGAGCATCCATTGTGCCTGGTTTACAGGCTTCTGAAAGCAGTCTCCTGAAGTAAGTCCTCATGATGCATGAATTTTAATATACTCCCTATTCGTCTCGTCTGAACAGGTTTTCCCAGAGGCCGGCTATTTAACTTGGTTTTCTCTTCTCCGTCCTTTGCTCTTTGAAATTACAAGTTATTTGATTATAGAGGTGAAAGTTCACACCTCATACGCGTAGCATAAAGTAATATGGGGCGTTGAAATATACTCGCACTTTGTTCTTTATCTTGTTAAATAAAAGTATGAAAATTGAGGATACGCCTTTGTACCCAATGTTTATTTAATTTTTTTCTCGGTATAATGAGATACTATGTTAGTAACACAGGATAAAAAAAATGTATCTAACGTATAAAATAGGATGTATAATACGAATTGTATTTCAAGGAGTCGTTCTTGTAGTTAAAAAAATATAACTTTTTTGTCCGGTAAATAGCTCAGTTCCTATGCGTGCGTTCCATGCTGGAAGGCTAGGGTTCGATCCCCACAAAGGGAATCAGAAATAATTACCGTTTTCGGCTTTTATTTGAAATATCACCACGCTTTTCTCAGTCTTTACAAGAAATTATAACTGGAACTTTTTTGTGTTGGCACTTTTTCAGTTATATTTTTTATCAATCAATTAAGCACGTCTGATTTTTTCATTGCTGTCACTCTTTTAGTCTAAAAATATAAAAAACATATTTTGTTAAAGCGCCCTAGTAAAATTGTATACCCTGAATTATTTCGCAGGCGGCTGACCACCCATACTGTAAAAAATGGTTCACTTTGCCAATGTCACCCCTGCTTTAGGGAAGGTCGGCAAGAGTTGCAGGGCTTACGTTCATTTGAGATTGGATTTTTTATATTGTAGGTCCACATGCGGCATGTGTAAGCGCAAAGTTATGCATGTCTACTTGTGAGAATGCATTTAATATGAATCTCAAATGATACGTATCTTTGCAGCTTAGATTTATACTTAGATTTAGATAGGAGCATTATCTTATTTTGCATTAAAACGACGCGCTTACAACATGTAATCCTTTATTATATTACCCTTCGTGGTCGTCCATCGCTTGGAATTCGATTTTCAAAATTAATGCCATCACAGCAGATGAAACACATTCCTGTTCTATGCCAAATTAATTTTTGTATATATGCTGCAATGCTGCGAGCTTTCGCGTATGTGTTTAAAACCCACTTCAAATACACTGAAAACTTCTTTCAATAAATCTGTTTGTTCATATTGAAAATGTATGGAAATATATTCACATCTAGCGGCAAAACGTAAAAGTTTTTTATATTTTCTTTTTTTTCATGCAAATTAAAAAAAAAAAAATTGATTTAAATCTGTAATCTAAGTTGCAAAGATATATAACATTTGAGATTCATATTACATGCTTTCTTACAAGCAGACATGTATAAGTTCGCGCTTACATATGCTGCATGTGTACTTACAACATAACAACCCATTCCAAATGAACATAAGCCCTGCAACTCTTGCCAACCTTCCCTGAAACAAAGGTGAAATTTGCAAAGTAAACCATTTTTTAAAGTATGGGTGGTCAGCCTCATACCAACCTATAAGTCAAGGAAATTATTTTGTGTATTTCTTTATATAATCTAAGTTGCAAAGAGACATCCCATTTGAGATTCTTATTAAATGCATTCCCACACGCAGACAGGTAAAAGTTCGCGCTTACAAATGCCCCATGTGGACTTACAAAATAAAAACCTAATCTCAAATGAACATAAGCCCTGCAACTCTTGCCGACTTTTCCTCAAACAGAGATAAAATTTGCATGGTGAACCATTGCTTACAGTATGGGTGGTCAGCCACATACTAACCTTTTAGTCAAGGAAATTATTTTGTTTAGTTCTATAATCTAAGTATAAGTATATAATCTAGTAAGATTGTAATCTTACCTAAAGATGACCATATAGGTCGAAAACGTTTTTAAAATTATAATTGAAATATATCAATATCGTGTGTGAAATAAAACAATGTTTTAATAAAAAAATTGTGTTTTTTTTTATTTAAAAAACATAAATCAATCAACATGAATTTTCACAGTGTTAATACACAAACCATAAAAATGTAATAAGTGTGTTTAGAAAATAGGTTTGTATGATGAGAGACTAGCGGCTCTAGAGGTCAGATCTGGAAACAATTCGGCCAAATGATAAGGTTTATTTTCGCGCCCTTTTCAATGTTCCGATCTGATTTGTTAGTGGTTTTTTGGCTTGATTGTCGGAAAATTTTGCAATTATTCTTTATCTCTTTTTCAGCTCATTTTCCAAAATTTTCAATTGTTTTTGAAATATTATTCACTGAAGTAGAATTTAATGTTTGTTTAGGGCTGTCCAAAAAGGAAAACAATACCGTTTTTCACGGGGTCGTATCTCCAAACTTACCTTTCCGCTGAGCAATTATTATTATAAGCGTAGTTTCCCTTTGCGGGTGAGTTTCAATGAAACTTGAGAGCCCGCTGTAAGGCAATTAAAACACACTACCCACGGTCCAATTTCACTGAAAATCAGCCCCGATTAAGCACGATTAAAGAATGAAAGAGTAGATTTCATAGCGTGGTACTAAGATTTAGATACGCTCTGTGAATTGGGTCTCATTCAAATCTAGGTTAATGATTTTTCGGAACCTGACTTTTAGGGATTGCGCTGCCGGACACTGAATATGCTTTGAATACCAGTTTTACCGGTATTTTGGATAAACTTTTAACAGATTAATTGAAATAAAGAAATTTCCGTATCAATTATACTATAGTTGCCTTGTATTTAGAAACCTTGTATTAAACGCTAGGCCGATTGTTGATTGTCTGTGTTCCCCAGTCATAGTTCGCCGTAGCATTTATTCTCGTAGCACCTGAGCTAAACACCTATCACAACTGACAATTCAAGCGAAATGACTTAGGAGATGAACGAAATCTAGCACAACTTATTGTTTTCTTATTTTCCATAGGAAAATGTTACTAAGCTGCACATGTAGTGCGACATCTTACTACGTTGTCCTCCGAGGGGATTGCATGTGGCGCGTGACACCTTTTATTCACACGTAAAAGGTCAGCCTTACACCAGCTACCTAATTTGAAATGTGGATTTTCCAGCTCCCAAGGGGGCTGGACTTAATTATTTCTGGAAGCTTTTTTTTTTTTTTTTTTTTTTTTAAGGAAATCCTGTGCGGGAGACTCCCTAGATTCTAAAAACTCTAGGGGTCTATGACACTTATTGTAGTGCCGCAGAGGTGTACGAGCTTGGTCGTCGCTACACAGCGCCAATACTCAAGCAAGACCCAGTTGCTGTAAGGCTGGATGGACCTTTGGTGACCGGTCATTGGTAAAGGTTTATGAATTTTTCAACCCAGCGAAGAGCACATTCGAAATATAAATGGTATATTTTTGTGCTCCGCCGGGATCCGAATCCACAACCTTCCATTTGCGAGTCCGAAGTGTTGCCGCTACGGACTACGGACCGGTCCAAGAAGCTGAGTCAAAATCTCCGGTATTTTATTTTGGATTTGAAATAAACACCAAAACGGAGAGTCATTTCTGACACCCTAGATGGGAATCGAACCGTAACAATCGCCATGGAATGCAACTGACGCGTGCATAGGGTACAGGCAAACACATTTCAGAACTCATTTGAAATTGACTGAATTGCTAAAAATACCTCCCATCGAACTTAAATTTTGAATTTTAAATCTCAATATCAAGCTTGAATGCGTTTCTTACCGTATATTGCCTACCTATTAGGCGCATAGATGCACGCCGGTGGAATGCAAGCATTCTTCTGAGTGAACTATCAACCGGACTAATTTCTCATCATTACAAATATTGTTAGAAGGAATAAAAAACGGGATTATACTTTACAATCCGATTACACTATTCACCCCGTCCCTGACTGCATAGAGATATTAATTATTTCGTAACTTTTCGGGGAAAGATTTTGATAAAAAGGTAGAGGGTTCGGAACCCAGGAGGGGGGGTGGGGGAGAGTCACAATAGGCGGTAGCGGGGGGTGATAAGGGAGCGCTGAAGTAAAAAAATGGCCGCAAATGTTTGCTTGTTATCAAGAACTTCCTCGGTACAACTTGCGGTCACTTGCAAACAATATAATAAAAGAATTTTCCGAGATAGTCGTAAAGAATCAAAGACGGTTATCTAGGGTATTCTTCGAAAATAAAATGAGATCCATATGAGACGACATGTCAGTATTTATATTTTTTATGGTTTGTGTATTAACACTGTGAAAATTCATATTGATTGATTATTTATGTTTTCTTAAAAACAAATTATTAATTAAACACTGTTTGTTTTCACTCAATATATCAATTTATTTCAATTTTTCAACAAAACGTTAGTAATCTATAATAATTAAAATAAATTGATATATTGAGTGAAAAGAAACAGTGTTTCATTAGTGATTTGTTTTTAAGAAAACATAAATAATCAATCTTAGTATTTGTTTTTTTTTTTTAATTATAAGTGAACATTGATTTAATATTTAACTAGCTAACCCGACAGACGTTGTCCTGTCCAAATTGCAATCAATGTGATAGTGAACGTAATCTATAATCAAATATATTGTTACGAATACGCAGGATGTTGTGTGGGTGTGTATTTGTGTAAGTGTAATAATGTGAGAAGACGCTCAGGTATATAATTTGTATTTGTATTTGTTCGAGGTTGGTTAAATCGAATGTTCTGGTTAAATCTAGCAAGTGTCGATTTTACATGTTTCGAAAATGATCGTTATCTATATATATAAAACAAAGTCGTGTTAGTTACACTATCCATAACTCAAGAACGGCTTAACAGATTTGGCTGAAAATTAGTAGGGAGGTAGCTTAGAACCAGGAGAAGGACAAAGGATACTTTTTATATCCTTTTTATCCTTTTTTTTATACTTTTTTTCAAGTGACATAAAACGTGGTAGGTATAAATAAAAAAAAACGCAACTGAAAGCAATCCGTAAAAAACAGTCTAGCCGTTCTTTTTTTAAAAAAATAAACAAAATGCAACTGACAGCTAAACGTTATGGAGTCTGTGAATAATTGAAGTTGACCGATTTGTTTCAAGTTTCTATGAATCTAATGTACCCAAAAAATATTAAGAAAGCCATGCCACCACCAAGGCGATCAAATCTTTCCCGAGGAAGCTGTAATGCATTAAGGATTCAAAACATTGCGAGTGAAAGGAGTGAAAAAGAACAATGCATTGCGCGTGAAGAGCGCCGCGTCGGTATGTGAACTGCAATGCAGCGATTTGGGAAACAACTTGATCGATGTCAAGAGATGAATGCAGCAATGAAAAGGCAATTCTTCAAGATCTACAGCACCTACTTCATGAAAATCATGCGTTGTTTAAGAGTGCTTTGAAACGCATGCCAAATGATGACTACAAAGTCGTGATTAGAGCGGATATGATTTCAATATCTAATCTAATCTAATCTAATCTAAGTTGCAAAGATATGTTACATTGGAGATTCACATAACATGCAGTCTCACAACCAGACACGTATAAGTTCGCGCTTGCACATGCCTCATATGAGCCTACAACATAAAAACCAAATCTCAAATGGACATATACCAGGCTGCAACTCTTGCCGTCCTTCTCTGAAACAGGGGTGACATTGGCAAAGTGAACCATTTTTACAGCATAGGTGGTCAGCCGCATACCAACCTATAAGTCAAGAAACATACAGGACAAATCACATTTTTTTAAATCAATAAATACTAATATATACTTAAGAACATCAAAAAACTAAAACATAAAACAAATTTCACTTTAATAAACCCTAGCCGCCAACATTATCAACCGCCATTTCTTTTTGGCCTTACATACTTCTTTCATTTTCTCCAGAGTCATAACCTTCTTCAGACAGGCTCTTCTTTTATTATGACTCTGGATATTCCATTCATTCGCAATTTCAGATATTTGGTCCATCCATACCTTCTCAGTCTTCCTCTACCACGACATCCATCTATTCTACCAACATATACTTTCTTCGTCAGTCTTTCCTCATTCATTCTCTCCATATGCTCAAACTATCTTAACAAACTTCTTTTAATCTTCACTTTCATACTTTCTCTTGCACCACATTCTTCCTTACAAAATCATTCCTCACCCTGTCACTCCGTGTTTTCCACATCATACTTCTTAGATAGTCCATTTCAACAGTATGGACCATCAAAATGAAAAATCCATTGAATGGTCATTTTTTTTTTTTTTAAGGGAACCTTTTGCGGGAGACTCCCCAATTCCTGAAAGGCTTGGGGGTCTTTATCACCCAAGAAGGGTGCCACAGAGGTGTTGCTACAAGCCTGGTAGTCGTCGCTACAAAGCGCAAATTCTCAAGCAAGATCCATTTTTTTTTACAGGCTTGATGAACCCTTTATATATATGAGGATTATTTATTCGGCGAGCGCTATTTTTGTTATTTACCTCATGAGCCCTCTGAGAGAGTGGTCGTCGCTGTAGAAAGCGTCAATTCTCAAGCAAGACCCAGTTGCTGCAAGGCTGGATGGACCTTTGGTGACTGGTCTTTGGTAAAGAAATATGAATTTTAAAATCCAGCTAAGAGCATATTTGAAAATATAAATGGTATATATTTTTGTGCTCCGCCGGGATTTGAACCCACAACCTTCCATTCACGAGTCCAATGTGTTAACCACTGGACTACGGACTACGGACCGGAAATATAAAAGTGAATAAAAGCATATATTCGCATTCCCTATTCATGAACGTCATCCTCCTGTTGTGCATTTGGCGGTGCATCTGGAGAATGGTCAAAGAGTATATTTCACGGCTTCCAATGTTGTTCAACGTGCTGAAACACCTCCAGCGACAACATTGACCAGTTTCTTTACGATCTGCCAAAGCGATCCGTTTGCACAAACTTTGCTTTACTCGGAGATGCCACGTTATTATACTTGGAATGCTTCATTGAGGAATTTTCTAAGACGCAAGCAAGGCGATGCGGTTCTTGGTTATCCACATGTGCGTTTTACTGATGCTCTTGGTCGTATATATACAGTTCATCGAAAGAATGATGAATGTTTCTATTTGCGGTTGTTGCTGGTAAATGTGCGTGGGCCAACGTCATTTGATTCACTTCGGACTGTTCATGCTACCGTATTCCCAACATATCGTGCTGCATGTGCATACCCATTGGGAGACGACAATCGTTAAAGCAATTATTTCAGCATATCCAAGTCAGATACGCACATTATTTGCTATCATCATTTCGACATGGTTTCCATCGAACCCATCTTACCTGTGGCACAAAGACAAGGATAATATGTCGGAAGACATTTTACATCAAATTCGTTTCAGTTCAAGAAATTCCGACCTTCAAATGAATGAGTAGATACATAATCAGGCTTTGATCTTGACCAAAGACATGTGTTACCTCATTTGCGGTAATTTATTAGTCAGATTAGGAATGATAACGCTAAATCGTGAAATAAATGACGCATTTAATCGAGAATTTGAACGGGAAAGAGAGTATGATCACCGGGAATTATATTTATTAGTTCAAACAAATGTACCCCTGTCAAATCAACAACAAAAGGAAGTTTATGATACATTGATGATGAAAATGGTGGTTTATATTTCCTGGATGCCCCTGGTGGAACTGGTAAAACATTCCTCATGTCAGTAATTTTAGCCACTGTTCGTGCTGGAATAGCAGCCACATTGTTAAAAGAATGCCGATTCAGCATTAAAATTGCCGTTAAATCTACAAACTATTGAAGAACCAACATGTTTAATCTAATCTAATCTAAGCTGCAAGGATATATATCATTTAAGATTTATATTAAGTGCATTCCCACAAGCAGACATGTATAATTTTGCGCCGTTTGAGTTTAAACGACTTCAATTTCCGATCTGTCTTGCATACGCCATGACCACCAACAAATCACAAGGCCAATCCTTAAAAGTTTGTGGTCTGAATCTAGAAAATCCGTGTTTTTCCCATGGTCAATTACATGTGGCATGTTCACGGGTCGGAAGACCATCTGCATTATTTGTTCTTGCACCTGATGATAAAACGAAAAATGTCGTGTATCACAAAGTGCTTCACTAAGAGTGGAACCCATGCATTAAAATATGTACATGGCCAATAAAAAATCATTAAAATAATTCCTTCTTCATTTTATATTCTACAATCTATAATAATCTATAATCTAAGTTGCAAGGATATATTCATTTAAAGCTCTCAGATGTATGCCCACAAACCAACACGTGTAGTTCGCGCTTACAAATGCTGAATGCGTACTTACAAATAAAATCCAAACCTCAAATGAACATAAGCCCCACAACTTTTGCCGACCTTCCCTGAAACAGGGGTGACATTTGCAAAGTGAACCATTTTTTACAGTATGGGTGGTCAGCCTCATACCAACCTATAAGTCAAGGAATACGAGAAATAAATAACATTTAAGTATAAAAAAAAACAACAAAACCTTAAAAAGATATCTATACAAAATAAATTGCACAGAATCTGTACTCGACTTTCTTGCAAAAATTAACCCACTGTATGACGTATGTAAAGCTAAAATCATCTACCAGCTTATGCCGTTTCAATAAAAATATAATATATCAATAATAAATCAATTTTATTCCACCGCGGTGTGTACCTGCATACTCGTACAATATGGATATAGGCATATAAATACTTAAATGAATATAAATATTTTGTTGATTTATTTGAAAAAGTAACAATTACTCGACTCATAGGTTGGTATGAAGCTGACCTCTGTACTGTACTGTACTGTATCCTGCCACCGTTTCATTAGGGGTGGCTGGTACCTCCGCAGATGCGCCCCCACTTTTTGCTGTCATCACCTTTTTCATACATACTCTTCTCTTATTCTCACTCTGCAGAATCCATTCTTTCGCAATCTCACCTATTTGGTCTAACCATTCTTTCTTCAGCCTTCCCCTTCCGCGCTTTCCTCTGACATTTCCTTTGTACACTTTCTTCGTTAGTTGTTCATCATCCTTTCTTTCAAGATGTCTGAACCATCTCATCGTACTTTTTTGTACTTTCATTCTCATATTCTCTTTTATACCACACTCGTTCATCATTCAAGCATTACGTACTCTATCACTCAGTGTCTTTCCAGCCATTGCTCTCAGGTAAGCCATTTCAACCGTACTTACATACTTTACTCAGCTCACATTCATTAAGCCTCACTTCCACCAACCAATATGCCATTGTGGACCGCCGACCTCATATTCTTCGTAAGTTTCCTATTTCTTGCAATTCTTCCAATCGTTTCCATTACACTTCTTCCTCTACTAGCGCGCTTTTCCAAGTATTTCGTCAATTTCGCATTCGAGTCAAACTTGCTTCCCAGATAATCAAATTCTTTCACGACCTCCACTCTTTTTTCATTCAGTCTTATCTCAATTTTCTTGCATTTCTCAGTCCTCCCAAAGTGTAAAAAATAATTCACTTTGTCAATGTCACCCCTGTTTCAAGGAAGGTCGGCAAGAGTTGCAGGTTTTATGTTCATTTGAGATTTGGTTTTAATTTTTAAGTACAAATTCAGCATTCGTAAGCGCGAACTTACACGTACCTGTTTGTGGGCATGCATTTCATATTAGTTTTGAATGTTTATATTTCATTGCAACTTATATTCTAGATTATTATAGATGGTCATTGAACCCTTCTGTATGCAAACTAGTATTTTGTATGGTGGGTAAACTTTTTAGTTATATTTTGAAAAAGTAACGACTGATTATTATTGGTATTTATAAAATTTTAAGAATCGCAGCCTTTTATCTATTTTTAACTCTTTGACTACCAAGAAAATTGCTAATACATTTTGTATGGAAAATTTTCACTTTGTATGGCGGCTATACTTTTGATTCATTTATTGGAAAAAATAATGATGGCAATATATAGGTTATTATTATTATTTTACATTTGTCTTACATTATTTTTTTATTAACCCTCTAACTGCCGAGAATTTTTCCATTATTTTTTTCTTTTATATGGCAACTCCCTAAACTGAGATTATGATGAAGAAATGATTATAATTTTTAGATAGCACTATTATATAAATAGATTCACAAAAAATTTAAGAAAAATCGTCGGAGCCGTTTTTGAGAAAATCGCATTTTAAATTTTCAGCTCTTCGGAAGCCATCTTGAATTTTCAAAAAAGTAAAAAAAAAAATGATTACGAATTAAAGTGATAAGCTTGTTCTTTCTATCAAATCTAAAACAAATTTAAATATCTTGCATTTTAATAGGTTTTTGTAATATTTTCGATTAAAAATTTCAGGTCGTGTAAACGGTGCTTTAAATTTACTTTTTCAAAAAAAAATTTTTGCAAATTTGTAGAAATTTATGTTGTCCATAATATTGTAGAACATTATATTTTTGTTGACCCCTTAACTTTCGAGAAATTTACAATCGTTTGTTTTTTTCATATCGCAGCCCATAGACACAGATTAGTAAGAGTGTTTTCATAACTAATTTATTAAGTAAAAAATTAATTAATGGCAACTCTGAAAATTTAAGAAAAATTCTTGGAGCCGTTTTTGAGAAAAGTGCAATTTTATGTTTTTTTTGTATGGCAGCCATCTTGAATTTTCAAGTTGGTGTAATGTCATGTTATTCATACTTAATATATGTCCAAAAAAGTTGATGTAGCCAAAATTTGGTATCTCTAGGTCTTATACTTTGGAAAGTGACACACACACATACATACATACATACATACATACATACATACATACATACATACATACATACAGACGGACGTTTTTGAAAGATAGTGTTTTTTGGCATGTCCTGCACCAGGACAACTCATTTCCGTGAAAACCACGAAAAATTTTTTTCACACCAAATCATAACTTTCTTTATAGCCTTCGGCTATAGCAAGAAAGTAAAAAGTAAAAAAATTCCTATGCAAAAAATGTAGCAAATTAATACACTAACATTAGAAATCTACATTGCAGATTAGCCGCCACTTCTTCCTGTTCTTGCATACTTCTTTCATTTCATTCAGAGTCATGACCTTTTTCATACAAATCCTCCTTTTATTATGACTCTGGATATCCCATTCATTCGCTATTTCAGTGATTTGATCCTTCCATACTTTTCTCGGTCTTCCTCTACCACGACATCCATCTATTCTAGCAACATATACTTTCTTCATCAATCATTCATCACTCATTCTCTCCATGTGCCCGAACCATCTTAACATACTTCTTTTAATCTTCACTTTCACACTTTCCCTTACACCACACTCTTATCTTACAAAATTATTCCTCACCCTGTCACTTCGTTTTTTCCTAATCATACTTCTTAGATAGTCCAATCATACTTCTTATTTATTAATTATCCAAATAAAAAATTGACCTAGATGAAATCAAAAGTCTGCTCATTTATTGCCTCAAAGGCGGAAAAAAGTTCGCCGGGTCAGCTAGTTTTTAGTATAAATTAAAGACCGAAATTCCATGTAGGGGGAGAAATCTTTCGACCATCACATCATGCTGTGCAAATGTCTCAGAACCGAAAGTGATAAAGTAGATTGTGCAAAATGAATAACCGCGTAAAAACATAACAATATAATATTCATACTAAAGATTCATATTTACTGCATTCCCTCAAGTGTAAAGCTCGCATTTGTGCCCCCAAAATAAACAATGAAATCGCATTCTTCCACTTCTGAAAAAAGGTGATATTGAACCATTTTTACAATGTGGGTGGATTTATGTATGTTTTATAAACATAAACTTGTACAACTTGCGGTCACTTGAAAATTATATAATAAAATAATTTTAAAAGTAAGTCGAGAAAAATCAACGAAAATCTTGTATTTTTGTTCGAAAATGTAATAAATGTGCCTTTGTACACGTACTCCCTCTATTTGATCACTTTTATCTTCTCTGTATTGTTTACTTATTATGCCAGTCCTTACTTTATTTTGTACGTGATTTAGAAGATTTTATAGGACATGCTCCTTAATTAAAATTGGTTCACTTTTCCAATGTCACCCTTATACCAGGGAAGGCCAGCAAGAGTTGCAGGGGCTTTGTTCATATGAGATTTGGGTATTTATGTTGAACGTTCGCATGCAACATTTCTGTTTGGAGGAGTGCATTAAATTTTAATTTTAAAGTACTCTTATTTACGTCTGCAATTTATATGAAGGAATTACACACTTCAATCATTAATTTTCGTACTCTCAAAGCTTACAAACTTTTTGAAATACTTTTTCTTCATCTAGTTAATGCAATACACTATAATATAATCAATAATCTAAGTTTCAGAAATGTAGTGACATTTAAGGCTCATATTTAATGCATACTCACTAGCAGGCACATGTATGCTCGCGCTTCCACATTCTGCATGCGTACACACAAACTAAATCAAACCTCTCATGAACATAAACTCTGCAACTCCTGCCGCCTTTCCCTGAATTTGTAAATTGCATTAGTAAAATTGAACCAAGTGTTTACAGTACGGGGAGTCAGCGTCATATCAACCTATTAGTCAAGGAACAGTGCTTGCATTCCATGCCGAGAGCTCGGGCTCGAATCCCACCGACACCGAGAGGGTCAGAAATGATTTCCCGTGTCGGTTTTTGTTTAAACACAAAAAAAAATACCGGCACAGTTTACCCAGCCTTCACAAGAAGTACCAGCACTCTCGGGAGCTGGGAAACCCACACTTCAACTGAAGTGGTTGGTGCAAGGCCGGCCCACTTACCTGTAAAATAAATAGGTTCCGCTCGCCACACACGGACAGACCATGTGAAAGCTTTCATACATCCCCATACGTGACTAGAATTTTTTACCCGGTATTCCATAGACAAACTATAGACAATCCGGGCAGAATGTGTCTAGTCTGTAACGGTCCTTATACCGGCTAAAAAGCATCTTTGAAAAAAATACAGTTGACTCGGCACAAATTTCAGAAACCAAAAATTGTGACGTCACGTGACAGGCTGCTAGGAAAAAGGCAAACTTATATTTTTGTTATCCGTTGCTAAGGACACTAGTCACCCAGACCTGTGGCGTTTACCCTCTGAGAAAAAAATCTTATCTAAAATTTTGTCTCATGTCTATTATGAAGTTGGCTTTGAATATATATTAGAGTTTTAAGTTGTATAGAACCAAAGGCAGCAATCTAAGATTGTTTTCTAAAATGTGATACACTTATGGAAACGTAAAAATAAATCTCATCATTTCCATATATTTATTTTATTTTAAAAAATATCCTAAATTGTCACACTTGGTTCTAAACAGCTCATTTGAAAATCCATCACGTCTTATGTTCGTGGCAAGAAGTAACACTATGTGTGTAGCGCAGTAGAGTTAGTAGCGTTAACACAATATTCGAAATCCGTTCATCCGTCAAAGGCAGAAAAATATTTCGATTGCCGGCGTTTTTTCCCTCTTTATTTTCTCATTTCTTTCCCTTGACAAAGCCGCGCCGTGAAATATTAGTATGCGTCTCCGAACGGCAAATCGCTTTTAACAAACTTTCTTTCAGAAAAGCAAAAAAAAAAGTAGAAAAAAGCCCCGTCAAACAAAATGAGAAAAAAGTGTGTTCGCGGAAGTAGCAGATTGAAAAATTAATGAAAGATGTTTGGGAGTACTTCATTATTGAATGGTTCTTTATCCGGTAGAATAGTACGAATGGTTGATTTAAATAAGACACTTAGGCCCGGTATTTTGAAGTATCGTAAAGTTAACTAAAATGCAATTTTAGTTAAATCATCATAATATTTCACTCACCGAATTTCGGCAGTAAATATTTAGTAACTTTAACTTTAGATTTTCAAGATGGCGGCGCTTCACTGACAGCAGCTGTTCTTTTTTAATGTAAGGATACATCAAAATTGTTGCAAAATGAACATTTTTTGTCTCGTTTTCTAGCTTAATGAAGGTTAGGCATATGATTTTTATAAGTAGTTGTTTATTTTAAAGCTTTTGAATGGCATTTTAATTATTTCCAAGATTTGGGGGCGTGGCTTCATACTTCGTTAATGTTCGGTTTTAGTTTACTCGAGATTGAGTATTTTGAATAAAAGTTCAAGTAATAGTTAACTAAAATATTACTACAGTTCAATATACCGGGCCTTAGGCCCGGTATTTTGAAGTATCGTAAAGTTAACTAAAATGCAATTTTAGTTAAATCATCATAATATTTCACTCACCGAATTTCGCCAGTATATATTTAGTAACTTTAACTTTCGATTTTCAAGATGGCGGCGCTTCACTGACAGCAGCTGTTCTTTTTTAATGTAAGGATACATCAAAATTGCTGCAAACTGAAAAATTTTTGTGTTGTTTTCTAGCTTAATGAAGGTTAGGCATATGATTTTTATGAATAGTTGTTTGTTTTAAAGCTTTTGAATGGCATTTTAATTATTTCCAAGATTTAGGGGCGTGGCCTCATACTTCGGTAATGCTCGTTTTTAGTTAACTCGAGATTGAGTATTTTGAATACAAGTTCAAGTAATAGTTAACTAAAATATTACTACAGTTCAATATACCGGGCCTAAGTACCAAAATATTTTATTTTTTTCAAAGTATGAGAGAAAAGAACCTAACTAGGCTCTATAATCTATATGCCTGAAACCATGAATACGAAAAGACCATAATGCCTGATTTAACCCATACATTTTAAATTTGAAGCGACTTGGCAAATTTTAAGTATCATTATCATGTTTCATAAATCAACAATCGTATAAATATATAGTCTCCTTTAAGGAGCTGAAAAATTATGCTGTGTTATGTGATGCAATTTTCTCGTAAAAAAGTCCAAACTCTGCCATTTAAAATCTTCTCAGGGATAATTAAAATTTAAGATTTGTTGATGAAATTGGGTATTAAAATGTTGATTTTAAAAGTATTAAATCTTAAGGCCCGGTATATTGAACTGTAGTAATATTTTAGTTAACTATTACTTGAACTTTTGTTCAAAATACTCAATCTCGAGTTAACTAAAACCGAACATTGCCGAAGTATGAAGCCACGCCCCTAAATCTTGGAAATAATTAAAATGCCATTCAAAAGCTTTAAAACAAACAACTATTCATAAAAATCATATCCCTAACCTTCATTAAGCTAGAAAACGAGACAAAAAATGTTCAGTTTGCAACAATTTTGATGTATTCTTACATTTAAAAAAAACAGCGGCTGTCAGCGAAGCGCGGCCATCTTGAAAATCGAAAGTTAAAGTTACTAAATATTTACTGGCGAAATTCGGTGAGTGAAATATTATGATGATTTAACTAAAATTGCATTTTAGTTAACTTTACGATACTTCAAAATACCGGGCCTAAAAGTGAAGTGTGCAGTTTGGTTCTATATGTCCATTAATCCGTAAAAAACTTTTTACGTAAGTAAGCGGAATCGCTAAAATTTAAAAAGTACTTTGTTGAAGAAAAAACAAAAAATACTCATTGATTTCAGGAGTTTGAAGGCCGCAAAGTCATAACAGCGCCCTCCTTTAGCCGTCATCTAAATTCACTAATATCCGTGTAGCACCGTACGTTTTTCTCAGTCTCACCACTGTGGTATGTAGTAGGTACGTTTATTAAATCAACTTTTCTTTGTTGACAATCGCTGACAACCAGTCAGTTGACAACCGTGCTTTTGTGTTCGCGAAATGAGTTTTTAATCCGTTCTGAAAAAGATCAGAGAATATTATCTTGAATTTTAATAATATGAATATGTATGTATTATCATGCGTAGGTAATCCGTTAAAGATTAAAACGTGACGTAAGCGATCACAAAACAGACAAAACAGTGATTCCCAACCTGGGGGCGATGAAGCGATAGTGTTGCGACAGTTCCTTGAAACCTGTGCCTACTTCCCCACCCCCATCTCCCTCTATCAACGGTGATTTTGAGATGAAATCGGACGTTTATTCTTTGGCACATCGCACATACTCCCCTGATTTTCATTCACGCATAAAGGGCGATAGGCTTGTCTATTTACACATAAAGGTCGATGGGCGAAAATAGGTTAGGTATCACCATCAATGCTACCACAACCTGGGGTGGATCTTGGCTTACTTTATGAAGAGCAGCATATCCAACGCCTTCTTCCTTCTGTCCCATACTTCTACCACATGACAGTCTGCCGCCATCTTGATCTCAGTGCCCACTGTCCTGCGCCTCTCTTAGTTCGACATTACATAACTTATCCAGGCTCTGAAGGTTCATTCGCGGGATGTGACCCAACCAATGCAGTGTGCTGCCATCAATATCTAGATACAGATTGTAAAGTTTTGAATTGTATCTTCTTCGCTTTATGTTCCCGTATGTATGTACCGAATGTATCTCGAAATGCATGTACCAAAATGAACTTTGTGTCGTCAAATTAGATTTTTTCATTTTAAGTTTAAAATGAAGTAATTAAAGTCTGGCTGCTCAAACGAAATACAAATAGTGGATGTTAATGGTTACTTAAAAAATAATTACAAAGCAATAGTACTGCGACAACTCCTAAGGGTAATCGTTTAAACATAATGCTCGCCACAAACAGTCAATCCTGCGTGGCATTCTTGCATGTAGGAGCGATGACCATAAGCAAAAAAAACCAACATTTAAATAGTTGTCTTCGTATATTCGATCTTAACTTCGAAATTCGGTGAGTTAAATATCAACTAAAATTGCACTTCAAATACCGGGCATTAAACACGCTGATTTGTAAGCTAGAGTCTTTGCCATATTGCGGCTATGTGAGCTCCAACAAAGCTCTGGGGGTGAGTTCCTCTGCTCAGAGCTTCGGCTTAAAAAGCTTCCATGCATGAAGCTAACGCATATACAGATACATAGCCCCAGTGTCGAAGCTCTTTATAATTACGAGTATAACAGATGGTGAAAGCATTTAAACAAAATCTGCTCAGTTTCCGCCAATTGTAGACACGCAAAAGTGACATGGATGATTGACCATGTGTAGTTTGCATTTACTAGAGTAAGCAGACGTCTTTTGATCAGGAGTAGAGTATATTTCAGCAGACTGCCATTAGCGTAACACAATTTCAAATATTTGCAATTCGTTTGCGACGAATGTCTGTCGCAGGGAGCAGAGAAATATTGCAAATTAAGTGAAATTCACTCGAAAACAGCTCCTGCTGGGTTCTCACGATCAACCTATATATTTCACAACGGACCACAACTATACCTACCCACCAACAGGGAGGCAATCGTTACTAGAATTCGTGATAAATTTCAGTATATTTGTTACAGAATGACCGATTTACTCAACATTGTATTTATACCCAACTTGCTTCAATATCACTATCTTACAACTGACAGCGGGTGTTTTTTAGAGGTATATTCAACAGATAACACATGTTTGTACTCTAATTTGGTAATTTATTCTAAGTTATCTACTATAAAACGTCTAACGATATCACAGGTTCTAATTGCTTCAACGGAAGAGTTCATCATAATGCTTATTATATTATTTTTTTAGTGTTGATCTGTTAACACAGTGAAAGGCCATTTTTTTTAAATATTCAAAAAATTGAAATGGTAAAACATGATTTTAAATTATGATTACGGTCGTTAGACATTTTAAAGAATGAAAAAAAAAAATTGTACAGTGGACTGCACAGGACTTTATAGCACAAAATACGGTCATGTTTAGGTCATAGCTAATTTTCATAACAAAACATTTAGACTTTTTAAAGTTTGTGTATTCACACAGTGAAAATTCATTTTTATAAATAATTATAAAAAATTATAAAAAAACACAGAGTTTTATTTTCACAAATTGAGTATTTAATACCACCTCAAGAAACTTTAGAAATCCACAAACATAAAAATTCTAATTCTTACAATTTGGTCAATGTCCAAATTCCTGCTGCCTCACCTTTGTTATTAACTAATTGTGCTTCTTTATCGTGACTTATTAATTTGATTTCTCTACGGTTTTTGTTTTGTCAATTTTTAATATTGTAATTATAATATGTGTCATCTCATTATTGTACCTATTTGTCATAAATTATTATTTTTATTTAGATTTCTCTATGGTTTTTTGTTTTGTCAATTTTTTTTTATCATTATATAATATTGTAATTATATTATGTGTCATTTCCTTATTGTACCTATTTGTCGTACCTAAATCATTATTTTTATTTTATTTCTCTATGGTGTTTGTCTTGTTAATTTTTGTAATTTAGTATCCTCTTGATAATGACGTGAATAAGTCGAAAGTACTTGAGGTGGTATTAAATACTCAATTTGTGAAAATAAAACTCTGTGTTTTTTTATAATTTTTTATAATTATTTACAAAACATTTAGTTGTGTGTAAGTAATGAAGCTAATCTTTTTAAGCAATCGTCTTTTTGCAGTATTATCATTGATCCCGTTTGTATCAAAACTAAGACTTTGTTTGGTGGGTACCTATACTTTTCATTGATATTTTGGAAAGTTATGATTGATAATCATATGGGTACAACTTACTATTGTAAGACTCGTAGCCTAGTATTTTATATTAGGCGTTTTAGTACCAAGAATATTACAATTATTTTTGTATTAAAATTTGTCACTTTGTATGGTGGCTACACCTTATAATATTTATTTGAAAAAAGTAATGATAAATGTATGTAGGTATATATAAGAGCTTTTCAATTGTAGAACATTATTTTTTAGTTAACCCGTTCTCTGCCGGGAAAATTTAAAATATTGTTTTCTCTTGTATGGCAACCCCCAAAACAAAGAGTATTAAGAGGCAATGCTTATTGTTGTTATATAGCAATTGATTGAGCGAATTGTTATGTAGGTTTATTTATGGGTATTAGACGTTTTGCTACCAAAAATATTACAATAATTTTTTGTATGAAAATTTGTCACTTTGTATGGTGGCTATACTTTATAATATTTTTTTGAAAAAAGTAATGATTCATGTATGTAGGTATATATAAAAGCTTTTCAATTGTAGAACATTATTTTTTAGTTAACCCTTTCTCTGCCGAGAAATTTTAAATTATTTTTTTCTCTTGTATGGCAACCCCCCAAACAAAGAAAATTATGAGGCAATGGTTATTGTTGTTACATAGCAGTATTATAATGACGATTATGCAAAAAAAATAAAGAAAATCGTAGGAGCCGTTTTTGAGAAAACCTATTTATTTTTACGGGTAAAGGGGGCCGGCCTTACACCAACCACTTTCAGTTGAAGTGGGGGTTTCCCAATTTCCGGGGGGGCTGGTTCTCATCTCTCACCTTGAGATCGAACCCTTGCTCTCGGCATGGAATGAAAGCATTCTACCAATTTAGCTATCGACCTTTTTACGAGCTTGATCGTTGTCGCTACAAAGCGTCAATTCTCAAGCTAGCCCCAGTTGCTGTAAGGCTGGATGGACCTTTGGTGACCAGTCATTGGTAAAGGTTTAAGAATTTTTCAACCCAGCGAAGAACAAGTTTGAAAATATAAATGGTATATTTTTTGTGCTCCGCCGGGATTCGAACCCACAACCTTCTATTTATAGTCCGAAGTGCTACCACTGAACTACAGACCGGTCAAAAGTAAAACCAAACCCTACGATACAGTTAAGAATCAGTTCAAGCAAAACCCTTTTGTTGTATGTACGAAATCCTTAGACTCCTGAAAACCATAAACCCCCATACCACCAACCCCCCTCACCACCCCTCCATGTCACCAAACCCCCTCACCAAACCTCCATGTCACCAAACCCTCTTCTGCCAACACCGAGACAAACCCCTAAATGGTGGCACTCAAAATGCGAGCGTTTCGATTTGTCGTTTAAATGTCATTTTGAAGGATGGAAAGATAAATTGAAAAAATATGAAAAAGAAATTTCTGAGAACGCCGCCCGGACCAAACTTTAAATTGATGGATATGAATACATTTCAGGAAGGAACGGAGTTTTTGTTATGCAAAATTTTGATAATCATCCAAAGCTTTGGAGTAAACGTGTCAGTACCTACCTACATACATATCGACTGTTTTTCATATGAAACGAGGCATTGTTAAACAGTTCTAGAAGTGAAGGTTATTGATTTTGCGACATAACTCAATAAAATAAAGTTTAATTTTTTTAATGTATTGTTTTTTTTTTAAGTTTTTTTTTTTAATGTATTGTTATTGTTTTATTGTATTTTTAATATATGTTACTGGTTCAATTTAATAATCGATTCGGTTAATTTATTTCATAGAATTTATTTTAAAATTCCGTTCATATTTGATTCGATTACATAGTGAGTTTTTAACTGTTCAACTCGACGGCTCTGATACAAGTCTAACGCTACAGACGGATTTTATAGTATGACATAAGGACGGTTCTCGAAACTTCAGGAACTGGAATATTCGTGATTTTGCCAGAAGATTCGAGTGAATCCTCTCACCATCGAACAAATACAAGTATAATTATTTAAACACCTACATCTAGAGACACAGACACACTCACAGAAGTAAAAACATACAACACAAGTATAAACCAAATATTATGATTTTTTTTTTTTCAAAAGAAGATTTATTTATTCACAGTAACTCAGTCGGCTTTCCTTCAGAAGTGGCCTCGGCAGAGTTGTACCCGCTTCTTCCATCCTTGCAAACCTTTTCTATTCAGTTTCGCCCATTGCTCCGATGGGCATTATCAGCGGTTGGCTAGTCGCTGTGATCTTCTTACAGGATCTGCTGTTCTAAACAACACCAGAAGAACAGCAGATCCTGTAAAAAGATCACAGCGACTAGCCAACCGCTGATAATGCCCATCGGAGCAATGGACGAAACTGTCCGGAATAAATCAACCAGACCACGGCTACATAGCCTAAAAAAAGTAATTGTTAGTTCAACAAGTACCGGCCGTGAAAGCTTCAATGTACAAATATTTTTTTGTCTTTTCCCTAGGAAATCGGTTACAATATATTGGTGACACAATACGCGGCCTTTAATTATTAGGCGTTCATATAACAACATCATAAAAATGATCCAAGAAATTGATATTAATTAGTACTACAAGATATTCATCATTCTCGCATACCCTCCAGACATCCACACTAGTACAGTGTAGACATGCCCCTCCTACATATCTCACATTAAGTGCTGCTGAAGCTTTGATTCAACTCCCCTAGATGGCACTTTACGGAATGAATGTTTCCCTAATTCGCGTCTCTCCACAACATTCAGCTACTTCACCCTTACATGAGATCCATAATTTCTTTTATAAATTTAAATGGACTCTGCACAAATTTGAATTTAGATCTTTTTTCTCGGTGGGTAAGTGACACCTTTGTATGGGACTGCAGTTCTTAGCAAGAATTATAAACACGATGGTTTACCTTTTTTTACAGATTATTTTTTAACAGATTACACTGATCAGACTGAAATGAAAACACGATCCAAAGCTGCCTTCGTCTGAAACCTCATTTTTGGCCATGGATTTATAAGGACAACTCCATGTTTTTGGCAGTTCGACTTCAAGTTAGCTGTCTTATTAAGTTTAAGGAGTAATTTGTAAAATATAAACGAAATGATAGTCATTTGTTTTATCAGTTTGATGGCTCTAAAGTCATAACAGCGCCATTCTTCAACTATCATCTACGTTTAATTTAAGTCATGCACTTCTTTACCCCTAAATCTCGAATCTTTTAGCCAGTTCCGTAGTCTAGTGGTTAATGCTACGGACTTATAAATGGAATTTCCGATTGTGCGAACGTTTGACTGCTAGTGGAGCACAACAAAACTATCCTTTCATTTTCTAATATGTTCTTCAGTGGGTTGAAAAAAAAATCTGACGTCGGATATGACTCCAACAACACGTTTCGTGAAACATTAAATGTCCAACGACCGTAATTGTAATGTAAAATCATTAAAAATACTGAATATATTTTGTAGCCTCTTCTTTTAAACTCTCATATTATGTCAATGGAGTTTTTGTTACTATGTTCTAAACACGAAGTTTTCTGGATGGGAAAACCTATCAAATGTATATAACAACGGTCCATATAGCAACCAATCAATCAATAAACCGAAATATTAGTACCCCGGCCGTGTGTTGTTAATTTTTTTGGTACAATTCAAATTTATGGACCGCATTCCTTCACTGTCGATACTATTTAATACTGTTATCTTTCACTGCTAGCTTCATTAGTCTCCTGTAAGGTAGCATTTGAATAAGCAAGGTGTCCGAAACCTTCCCAATCAATGTAATGAGATTTGCGATACCTGCGCGTTCCGGACGTTACTCCCTCCTCTCTACCGCATTACAGGGGAACGATAGCAGTGAAAGCCAACTTACTCACCCATCTCCAGTATCGTTAAATATTGATACTGATGCTCAATTATTTATAGGAGGCTGTTCAAAAAATAACCATACTTTTAAACCAAGGGTTTACAACTTTATTAATAATTTTGCAAGTTCTCTCTTGACTTCGCTGCCAACCACCGGGTGCCTGGCGCTGTCTCCGCTTGATCGGTCCATTTTGTGGGAGATCTTCCTCTTCCTCTCTAGCCATCAAAATGTTATCTCCATATGCGTATTTACAAATTTAAAATGTTTCTGTATAGGTTATTCCCAGTTCCATGCAAAAGTTTATGTTGTATATTTGCCTCTAATGTTTAGCTTCTAAAATGCTTGAGTGCTCCTAAAAATTTAGACTAGACAAAGTCTATCGGGTCAGGTAGTTAATAATAAACGTGCAGCTTATATAAAAAACTTACATATTTACCCTTAACTCGATACATCTATGACTCATATTATAGCATAACCGAGCCAAATTGTAGCTTACTCATAGCCATCCAATTCCCAATATAATTGCATCATATAGTGTGACTAACACGTTGGCAATAGCAGTTTTGGCACTGTGGGCGCTATGCTTGTATGAAGGGCGGCTTTTGGCATCCCCGCCCACCCCCTGTTAGCCTACATTCCTAATCACCCGCCCACTCGAGGGCGCAAATTGCATCGCTTGAAATTGGGTGAAAAGGATAATGATAGCACCCTAAAAATATGTGGTCCGTCACGCGACCCGAAAATGATATTCTCAGAAGAAAAAAACGTTTCTAGAGGGTACATAATAGTATTATACATAGCTATAGAGTACCCCTAGGTACGATATTTTTACTTGCAACCATTTGTAGTCCAGTCGAAATCTAGGTTGGCAGAGTGCTTGTATTGCATGCCGAGAGCTCGGATTCAAATCCCGACGAGGGTATCAGAAATGACTTCTCGTTTCGGTGTTTATGTCAAATTCAAAATTAAATATCGGCAAGGTCCAGCCTTCACAAGAGATGAGTACCAGCCCCCTCGGAAGATGGGAAATCCCCGCTTCAACTAAAGTGCTTGGCGTAAGGCCGGCTCCTTACCTGTGAAAATAAAACGGTTCCACTAGCCACATGCTTCCCCTTCAGGGAGAACGCGGTAAGAACTTACACTATGTGTAGCTTAGTTAACAAATAAGAATTTGTCGATTTTTTCGATAGCAAAATAAATATTTTTATTTTGACAGATTCCACTGCGGATGTCAAAATTTAGCTAAGATAAGAAGCGTTACAACACCATGCAATTCAAGGAATTGAAGAAATAATAGTGCATTGATAAAGCAAAAATAATAACAACGTTTTTCTTCACGAGCTGAGTCTAACATCTCGAGCGCTTTTGGAGTGTTAACTAGGGATGAGCCGAATTTGGTGAAGCTATGAACCGAACACGACCTTCGGACGAACATTCGGTTAAAATAAAAAAATCGGCCGAATTTCGGTTCGGTAAAAAAGTTACGCATTATAGTTTCTAGTTACTCTTATTTGTTAGAAAAATACTAAATTTAATAATTTTTGTTTCAATCTGATAGCGGAGTAGAAGAAGACTTTTTTTATCAAATTGTTCATTTTAATGTGCTCTTGTTCCTACTAAAATAAATGACCATGAGTGAGAATATAAAGACCTAAATTTTATTTCGCGGTTATAAAAGAGACTATGATATCCAATTATAACAATCAAAATTTAAAATTTATAACAGTCAAAACACAATCAGCATTTGTAA
Source organism: Agapetus fuscipes (assembly GCA_951799405.1). Lineage (NCBI taxonomy): Eukaryota > Metazoa > Arthropoda > Insecta > Trichoptera > Glossosomatidae > Agapetus > Agapetus fuscipes. Next base: position 19,564,707 of record OX637333.1, on the reverse strand, counting down.
GCGCGAACTACACGTGTTTGTTTGTGGGCATACATCTGAGAGCTTTGAATGAATATATCCTTGCAACTTAGATTATAGATAGATAGATTATTATAAAATGATGCAAGTATGTATTTTGTTTTAATTTTTCTTACACCGAATGTGAAACGAACTTCGGTCCATCCCTAGTGTTCACATCATTTTCAAGATAGCTCGAGATATTTAACTCAACTCGTGCAGAAAATTTTAGTTCTTATTTTTACTTTATCAACTAAAAATAAATCTTCACAATACGCAAACTTTTAAATAGTAGGGAATTGTCTAATGTGAAATGTCAAAAAAGCTGTCAACAAAGCTGTCAAAAAAGCTGTCAAAAAAGCTCTCAAAAAAGCTGTCAAAAAAGCTTTCAAAAAAGCTGTCAACAAAGCTGTCAAAGACGCTTTAAAAAACACTGTCAAAAAAACTGTCAAAAAAGCTGTCAAAAAAGCTCTCAAAAAAGCTGTCAAAAAAGCTGTCAAAAAAACTGTCAAAAAAGCTGTCAAAAGTGAGCTGTCAAAAGTAAACTGACAAAAATGAAGTGTGAAGTTAGCTACGTAATGGTGCAGTGTGAAATAAGTTGCGGATGCATTGTTAGGTATGCTGTGTAGACAAAACGCAAAATGTGTTTGTATGGGATAACTGTCAGATATGACAGCTCGGTACCTTGTTTACCGACTCCAATCAAGGTCCATATAAACCTGCCCTGACCAGACAACAGCATCAGAAACTGCACTTACTTCTGATCATATACCCAGTTCACTAGTGTGACATTGTTAACGATTGTCTACGAATCATAGTGGCCATGGCCGCGCTTGAACAGTTGCTCGGACATTCAAATCTACTCCATACATTTTGTGTGGAACACAGTAAGGTTTTTTTAATGTAATTTATTTATTTAACTTTCTAAATATATTTACATTCTTCACTTTTTTACATATAAGACATTTCTTTTAAAACTAGGAAAAACTGTGTCTCAGGTATGGTGAAACAGGAGAAAACTGTATACTTAAAAATAACAAGTATCAATAAAAAATTCTTAATATTTTTCAGGGTTTGGTGGTTTACACAGTGAAAGTCCATTGTATAATTAATTAAATAAAACACACTGTTTCAATTCATTTTTATTATTTTAACTTTGTCAAACGTTTTCGCCTAAAAAGTCATTGTCCTGAGGGTGCCTTTTTAGGCGAAAACGTTTGACAGAGTTAAAATAATAAACGTGAATTGAAACAGTGTGTTTTATTTAATTAATTATTAAAAAAATCTTACTCCAACAATATCCAATATCTATTCACAACAATTGTGCGGAGGTACCGGCCACCCTAGTAGAGCAGCGGTAGAATACAGTAGGTATAGGTAGTAACAGTAACAGATATTTTAACACTGTATAAAATACAAATATAAAATTGTCTCTGCTCCTTTTAGAATTAAATGCATACGCGTTATGGACATAATTACGCTCAGAGATAATTTTCGATTGAAATTATTGTTTTGTTTTAGTATTTATTTTACCAATGCTTTTAATAACATAAGTATTAATTCGTTTGTATAATCCAAAATCTAAATTTCCAAAGATATGTTGACATTTAAGGCTCATATTTGATGCATGCAGACAAGCAGACATATGAAAGTTCGCGCTTACACACGCTGCATGTGTACTTATAAAATTACCCAAACCTAACATGAACATATACCTTGCAAACTCCTGCCGCTTTCCCCTGAGACCGTGGTGGTATTGGCAAAAGTGAGGTATTAATTGATTCAAGGACAGAACTATACAATTTATATTCTACATGAAAAATAAAAATACACCAAGGTCATACAAAGACAGTAGGTACACAATCGTAAAAAAGCGTTGTAATATATATTTTTAAGTTCACACAAATGTTCCCGCATTAATGGGAAAATATGATTCAGCAGTTTTCCAGCAACAAAGGTAACAATACTTAATGACACGCAAAACAATCCCGCTGCTCACTTGAATCCATTAATAACACCTGCGTTTCAGAATAATCTCTCTGCTCTTGTAGTAGTTTCAGACATAGGTAGATAAGAAGGTAGGTATAAATTATATAAGGATGATTAATTTGGTGAGCGTTGTTTTTGTGTGATTCACGCCTCAAGTGCCTTGTCGACGCTGTTGAAAGCGCCAATCCTCAAGCAAGACCACGGGAGTTGCTGTCAATTGTAGAGCCATTGGAAAGAATATAGCGAAGGACATCGTGACAGTGCTTTGGCAAAAGCAGCAAGTGCCTATTTCGAGACGTAGCGTCTAAAGTGAAAATAGCCATGATGATGACCAATCTTCGTTAGGAGTAGCACTGAAAGAAGAGGAGGAATATTATGGTAGTCATCAATTTAAGGATGTGTCATCAGGAATGAGTTAAGAAAGGAATAACTTAGCGATTCCTTGAGTTTTCACAAGTCGCTGGCAGATTACTCATGTCGGCAGAATGATAATAAGATCCCCACTTGAATGGACAACTTTTAAATTGATAAAATCTTCAATGGCGGTTGAAACTCGCGACGCAAAAAGCCTTAACGTTCCGCTTAGAGAAAAAAGCTTTAACGTCACAAGCTCACAAAAAGATGAATTCTTGGAGATTTTTTGAAATTGTTTGATGGATTTTTATTTGTTTTCCGTGACTTGTAGGTTTTCATGAGGCTCACTACCGATACTTCAAAAAAAAAAATATTATCTAAGCTATTTTAATATTTCTCTTTTCGAACTTAGATAAACTTTTGGTTAATGACATAATAACATCAAAATACTCCGTTCTATAGCTCTGTTGGCAGAACGCGTGCGTACCAGATAGGGTTCGATCCTCACCGATGGTTTCAGAAATGACCCCGTTGCTGTGTTTTTTTCAAACCCAAAATAAAATACCGGCAAGGTATACTAAGCTTTTACAATAAATGAGAACCTGTCCATTAGGAGCTGGAAAATCCCAATTTAACGCTTTAAGCCCTTCCGATTCCCGAAACATTGCGAACTGGAACATTCGCGACTTTGCTAGAACATTCGAGCAAACACTTGACCAATTATGTCATAGTCATAGACACGCTACTCACAAGAAGTTTTAGTTTTGTCATGCTACTTTAAATATCAGGTCTTCCGCCACTCTTAAAAATATAAAGCTTTGTATGAGCTTCCAGGTGCAGTGGGTTTTTCTGTCACATTTATGCAGGGCGGCTATGAGGAAGATTTAAGCAAACTCGTTTTTATCACGTATTTCAAAAGGGAAGCCGATGGGAATCTTGTCATTTTGACCTCTTAAAGTTGGTACTTACTCACTACAAGAAAAGAAAGCTCTTGGAATTTCATGAAAATAAAATACGGTACCCTGCAAGCAAAATGTCCTCTAGGAGACTCTTTCCCTGCGGCGGCCACTTGACCCACATACAAAAGAAAGAAAGAAAACGTAATATTATGTTTTCGTATCATAAAACGTTTTACAGCAGCTCTCTCTTCTTTTTTAAATTATTTTTGGTAAAATTCTGGAGTTATGATAATTTGGGACTTGTACCGTACCGAGACGAAAATGAGCTTTTTATTATATTACATAGCGGATGTATACTTTCATTCCTAAGACCACATGTGCGAAGGGGTTGTGGTGATTGCAATAACGGGATACCAGTTTTAAGTGCTTTTATATTTTATAATTTAAATACCGGTTTACAAAGTATTTACCACAGATCACTGAATATGTATTTACGAAAGTTGACAAATATCTAAAATGTGTTTTTTTTTCAAATCAAAATAAATTTAATTGCGTTGCACGAATCAATTCACCACAACAGGTGATCCATAGCTAATCTATGGACTAACATTTTTTTGCATGGGATTTTCATTTTATGCAGCGGATAAACCATGGATTTGTTGCGTGTGAATAACGATGGGATTTAAAAGTATTCTTATATGTGGCTACGATGCGGCGCTTTCAACAAATTATATCTAATAATGATGAGACCTAAACACTGAAGTTGTATTTTTTAATGGTTTGAAAACCTGTAAGCTAAAAGATTCAGCGCTGTCGCCGTTCTGCTAGGGGTGGACAGAGCCTCTGCAGAGTCGCGTTCACTTTTTGGAGATGTAAAACCTGATGACAGGAAAAACTTAATGGGTTAAAAAATGAAGCTCTTGAGGTGTGTTTCACACATCACAGGCGCTCCCAAAAAAAATATCCGAATATTTTTATAAAAGCTACATATGTACGGTCCGGCTGGCCGCAATACCGCCATCCGCACAGTGATTTTGTAGCCTATGACTGTTAACAGACATTGCAGTTTTTAGAAGAAATTCAAAATGTGATGCAAACAAATACCGCGATCACCATTTATTTCGGAAACCAGGATTCACAAGTTTTTCCAGTATCACAATTTTAGCTCACACCTACATCAACATTTTGTCAAGAAAATCATTACAAAACACACACTTATGCATATGCGCATACTCATAATGTAATAAAGATACATATATACATGCGCATATCTGCTCGTCAGCTTAAGAATACGCAGAATGGGGAATGTCGTGAATCGTGGAATTTGATTTTTTTTTTTTTTTTTTTTTTTTTTGTGGCATCTCACCCTGAAGGATGTTACAGCCGTGGATTCATCTGTTAGTTGCAGGAATGTTTAAGAATTAATTTTTAACTTATTTGTGTTGATTTTAGATTTTTATACAGTTTTTAAGAATTGATTTGAACAAAATACTATTAATTTTAGAGGAATTAAGTGCCAAGAGGTGTTCTATGTTTACCGGAAATGAAATGTTTTTGAATTTGAAATAAATATCTAATGCATCTCGTAAGGGGCATCCAAAAAAAATATGATCTATAGTTTCAAGATCTTGGCCGCAGTCACAGTCCGGGGATTCGACAAGCCCCAACTTAAACAAATGGTTGTTTAGTCTGACGTGTCCAAAGCGCATACGACAGATAATGGTGATGTGGTTTCTAGACAGTCTGGCTCCAGCAAACCATGGTCCAGATGGAATGGCTCCCTGAACACCTCTATAGCGGAGGCCCTTGGAGCTCCCATGCCAAGAGGCATTCCACCTCCTAACAGCGGCACGCTCCAAGATCCTTAGTTGGTCGCTCTCTGGGATAGAAAATCCAGACGGGGCACTCCCTTGCTGAACAGCCCGCTTGGCTAGGGAATCGGCCCTTTCATTTCCCTCAATCCCACAGTGTGCAGGGATCCACACAATCACCACATCCTTGCCCCTTTCTTCAAGTTTTAGCAGGAGTAAGCGAATATTTATAATTAATTGGTTCCTCGAAAATATGGAAAGTGGAGATGCCAAGCAGTTAATGAGGGAGAGGGAGTCGGAGAAAATTATAAAGCGATGTTCATTTAATGTTATAGAAGAGCGCAATGCTTTTTCCATGGCAAAACATTCAGCCGTGTAGACAGAGGCCTCCGGGGGTAATTTGAATCCCGACTCGATATCGAGTATGGGGATTACAAATGCAGAGCCACTGTTCCCGTCTGGAGTTAATTTAGAACCGTCTGTAAAAATGTGAGTGTGATCAGGCCATTTTTTTCTCACATATGAGTTGAATGTCTCATTATAGTCTTCATGAACTTTATTGCAGCTCTTGTTCAATCCAATGTTTTCAACAATGTGGGGAAGTTTTTGCAGAGCTTTGATTGGCACATTGTAGACGGGAGAAGGGAAGAGAAATTTAGGTCCTTTATATGTATTTGTTATGGTAGAATACGCTACACATAAAACAGGGTTACGTTTTTTTGCCCAGTATCTGTTTGAGTCATAAGATTGTGTTAACTTGACTATATTGTTAAAGAGAGGATGGTTGAGATAGCTTATGCGTTTGAGAAGAAATCTCTCTGCAAGGTATCGCCTCCTAATGGGTATTGGCATCTCGCAACATTCTACTTGTAGAGCATTGATAGGAGTCGACTGCATAGCTCCAACAATAAGCCTAAGACATTTAGACTGCACTCTTTCCAGTTTAGTTTCCAGGTGAATAGGGAGAGAATCTAATATAAAACAGGCGTAATCAAGATGGCAACGAATCAGAGCGTTGTATATATTTCTCATGGTGGATGGATGAGAGCCCCACGAGACCCCTGCAATTGCCCGTAGTATATTTGTGTTCTGTTCGCACTTAGTCGTTATTGAGTTAATGAATTGTGCCCAAGATAATTTCCTATCTATGTTGACTCCCAGGAATTTTATCTCTTCAACTTGGGGGATATGAAAACCGTTAAGGTAGATTGACACAGTTGGATTCTTGTGTTTTCTGGAGAAAACTAGAATCTTTGATTTATGCGGGGAAATGTTCAGCGAATGTGCTAATAACCAGTTGTTTAGTTTGTTAAGCGAAACGGATAATGTGTTAACGGCTTTATCAATATTTTTATTTGCGGCGTACATGACTATGTCGTCTGCATATTGTATTAAGTTGCAATCCTGGTGCATGCCGTTTTGGATGTCATAGCAGTATGCGTTGAAGAGGAGTGGGCTTAGCACAGAGCCTTGTGGTAGACCCTTCCAGGTTGTTCTAGTAATTTCTTCTTGATCGTTCTTAACGACAATTTTTCTATCAATTAACAAGTTAAATATTACTTTTGCTAAAGGGACTGGAATAGATAATTCTATTAGTTTGTTATACAACATATAGAGGCAGACGTTATCATACGCGGCGTCAATGTCTAAAAACGCTGCTACAACAAATTCTTTCTTAGAGAACCCGAGTTGGATATCTGTAACAAGGGTACATATATTATCTATGCAGCTGAGTGACCTTCGGAAACCGAATTGGTATTTAGGCAGGAGAATATTCTTCTCCAAAAACCATTCTACCCGTGTTTTAATAAGGTGCTCGAGTACCTTCGCTATGCAGGAGGACAATGCTATGGGCCGATACGATGATCCAAGAGTCGGATCTCTTCCTGGTTTCGGGATTGGGACAACTAGTTGGTACTTCCATTCATGGGGAATGGAAGCCTGAGATAAGGTCTGATTGTATATATTAAGTAGAAATTTGAGATATGACTCGGGAAGTTTCCTTATGACAGCGTATGGGATTAAATCAAGACCGGGCGAAGAGTTTTTAGTCTTGCTCAGAGATAATTTAAGCTCGTCCAACGTAAAAGCGTTGATCTTGTGTATATTATTATCAACAACCATTGGCTGAGCCTCAAGGGGTGTCTCAGTAGAGTTTGGAACGTACAGTGGAGCCAGAGATCTAACAAATTCCGGTAGCCACGTACTAGTGTGCTGGAGCTGGCGAGGGGGAACCATTGAGCCTCTAAAACGTTTAATCATATTCCATACGTATGATGAAGGTGAATTTGGGGATAGAGAGGAGCAAAATTTACTCCACCCATCTCGTTTCTTCTGTCTCAGTATTTTTTTGGTTTTTGCTTGAACGGCTTTTGCATTCAGGAAGTTCTCCATAGACATATCTAATTTATATTTCAGCATAGCTTTTTTCCGTGTTTCAATCAATTGATCACACTCCCCATCCCACCATGGAGTGTATTTTCTTGGCTTCATACCTCCTGTTTTCTTAGGAATTGCTTCATTAGCTGCCTTTTGGATTATTTGAAAGAAGTTATTGTAGTTATTTTGAACAGAAGCATTTTTGTTGAAAGACTTTTCAATATTGCTGATCTCACTCTCCAATGTTTCTATAAACCTACCCCAGTCAGCCTTGTGTATGTTGTAAAGGCTTCGGTAGCTCTTTGAGGTGTCATGATAAGAGTTTGTCCTAATAGATAAGATTATAGGGAAGTGATCACTGGATAATGAGTCGTATGTTATCATCCAATCCACGATGCTCGCCAGCTCTTTAGTGCATAGGGACAGGTCCAACGCACTTTGATTCTGGTTCGCTGGTGCCAGCCTAGTAGCAGAGCCATCATTAAGGATGCACATGTCATGGGCATCAATAAAGTTTAACAGTCGGTTTCCTGCACTATTTGTATTATGGCAGCCCCATACTGGGCTATGCGCGTTAAAATCTCCAAGGAGGAAGAAAGAGGGGGGGAGAAGATGGATTATAGAATCCCAGTAATATTTATCAAATCCAGTATCCGGAGGGATATACAGGGAAACAAATCCTATGTTGTTTACTATTATGGCAACAACTTCTAGAAGTGGATTGTAAGGTAAGCTAATTTGTGTGAAAGTGAGGGCTGAACACACCAGCAGTGCTGCCCCACCCCCCCTTCCCTCCATTCTATCGCACCTTACACACGAATACCCTGGTATATTGAAGGTGAAGTGTGGCCTTATCCAGGTTTCTGATATTGCGGCAATTTGAATTTTGTGATTGTTTAAAAGGTATAAAATATCTGGTTTATTGCTTATAGCACTACGTGCATTCCACTGTAGAACAGAGATGACTCTATTGGATCTATTCATTTCTGTACAGTGGAGTCAGATCCAGATTTAATTGCAGAGGAAGGTATAATGTCAAGTGGAGAATCACTGTTAATATTTGTCAAAAGGTAAGTAAAAATTTGGGACATCAGCTTAATAATCTGTGAGTTTTGTAGGAGTTCGGGAATTGGCAGATTTGTAGATGATGAAGGTGAGGTGTTGGGAGCTTCACTCCTTGTGGTGGGTAGACCACAGCCATTTTTTGAGGAATGTAGCTGTCCATTTGGGTACATCAAAAGAGTTTTAATAGCATCGTGGTCTATGTGGTCTATATTTGAGCGAAATGAGTGTTGTTTCGGTTTCTGAAATATTGTTTTTTTGTGGCCAGCTTGGGCAGAGACTGCTTCGCTAAATGTTTTTTTTAATGGGAGTGTTTTTTGGGAAGCCTGAATAAAGGAGATTCCCTCAGATGCCATAATGTGCCTTATGCCCTTTTGCCTCTGTAGCTCCGGACATGAGATGCTTGTAGATGCGTGTTCTCCTTTGCAGTTCACACATATTGTTGGGTGGGTATCATTTGTATTGTTACAGGTAGCACTTTCGTGACCTTCGCCGCATTTCGCACATCTTGGTAAATTTTTTTGCAAAATTTATGGGTATGCCCATATCTTAGGCATTTATGGCAGATATAGGATGGAGGAACGTATAATTCTACTTTTATTGAATTGTAAAAAAGGTAGACATGTTCTGGGAGACTTTGACCTTCAAATGTTAAAAGGACAGTAGTTGAAGGTACCCACTCCGTTTTTCCGTCAATGGTTGTTCTTCTATTGAGGCGTCTCATCTTAACGACCTTGCCACATGATGATGGAACTTCAATACCCCCGCAAACGTCCTCACTCGTTAGGTCTGTGGGGATTCCTCTGATGAGACCACTTTTATAAAGCCTATAGTTTGGGATGTATGCTTTCAGATTGTTGATAGATAGCACTTCCGATTTTAAAAATAGATTTGCGTGCTTTGTAGTTGAAAAGGATACTGTGATTCTGCGACCTCCATCCGCCTTCACTCCACCAGAAGTTATACCTTCCATTTTGGTCTTAGAAAGAATATTCCCCAACACCATGGGGTGCACTCTTTTCCCCTTTGTAGTGCTCTCTACCGTTACTATAAAAGGTGGAAGGGCCGTGGGAGGGTAGCTTCCCTCGCCAGCAGACAGTCCTGGCTGCTCAGCGGACTCCGAAGACGCCGGGCCATCACTCATATTTGATAAATCTACTTTTTTCCTCTTGGCTGAGACCCTGTCAGGTGGCATTGGATTCTCAATATCAGGCGGTTTACTCATATTGAATTTTATGTAGGTATGTGTAGGTAGGAAATTATTAGATTGGCAAAATATTTCACAAAAACACAACTAATTCACAGATATTTTGAACAGTTCACAAAACACAGAACTTTATTCACATTTAGAGAAATTAAACTTAATTGTGAGAAAGAACAAAAAACAAAAACATAAGTATATTTAACGAATATTGTATTTGTACGTAGAGAGAATAATAAGACACGTCCGTTCAGCTTGCGAGCTCGCGTGAGAGACGGAATTTGATTTTCCGATATTCCATTCTTCGTAAATTTATGCAGCGTCATTCATCTTGCCATTCCTTATTATTATATATTCTTTATTATTTAAGCACTAAATCCGCCCTACATTCTACGTATACAATCATTTTTATTCTTCACTTTTTGATTCTTGATTTGTAGGTTGGTAAACTGGGGTGACATTGGCAAAGTGAACCAATTTTTACACTAGGGTGGTCAGCCTCATACAAACCCAAAAGTCAAGGAACAAAAAATATACAATGTAAATACTTGCAAAATCCAATCCAAAAACCCAAACCACAAATGAGCATAAACCCTGCTCCTTTTGCTATCCTTCCTTTAAAGAGGGGTGATTTTGACGAAAATGAACCAAATTCAACAAAAAGAAGGAGCTACATAAATTATAGAAAAATAAATTTGGAGTTTCAGAATACCATTCTTGTGAATAATACCTAAACCTTGCCGAACCTGTGATTTGGACTAGAAACACTAAAATGGTAAAACATGTCCGACAGCCTCCGTGGGAATTGCCAAGTTTAAGTCGAAACAAAAAACCGAACTAGACACTTCTCGAACGTTCGAACTGTTCTAGTTGGATTTGTTTGGCCTACTTTAAGGGGAAGTAAGTAAATTCCTTTATCTTATACACGGCTGAGTTGTCGTGACCCTTTTGTCTCCCTCCCCGAGGGCTGTGTCCCTAGTAAATCACTCTTCGTTCAAACTCAACTGTGGCGTTTTACAAAAATATTTATGAAAACTTATTAGTGGTCAGTTCTATCAAGAGAGCGCCTACAGAGGGCTGGTCACATATTAGAATGGACAACACAAACCCCATAAGGCGCCTAACACTCAGGACAAAGCCGAAGGAGACCAGCGCTGGGCTGGAAGTCTCATCACCACAGTAATTCTTGCCTACCGAATATCGGTAATATTGGATGCAGACCTGCCAATCCAAGATGGCCGCAAGTGAACAGCTGATTAGTCTTCATACAAATGTTATCGATATTCGGTAGGTAGGTAAGAATAAGGTAAGAATTACCGTGGTGATGAGACTTCCAGCACAGGAAGGTCAAAAATGAGATGGATGGACGGTGGTAACGCAGATGCAGTCAAGGCAGATATGCATAGCTGGAAAGTGAAAACGATGGACATGTTAGAGTGGAGAAACCTGGATTCAGCGAAGGCCATGCAGGGCTGTGAAATCTCGTTGAAAGCATGTCTCACGATTATAGTTCGCCGTATCTGAAAAGCAACACAGCGCCTAAGAAAAAGGAGAAACAGCTGATTGTTGTTATTATAGTGTGGAGCTATTGGCGCGCTACACATATAGCGCAACTTCTCCGCGTTGTCCACGAAAGGATCGCATATGGCGTTTATTACCTATTTATCTACCGAGGGGGTTGCTTTTTATTTGTTGTGAAGGCCAAATGAGCCTTCTTGGTATTTTCATTTTGGGTTTGAAAGAAACACAAAAACAGGAAATATTTCTGACGCACTTGTTGGCAATCAAGCTCTAGCCTTCTGGCATGGAACGCAAAGCATTCGACCAATTGAGTTGTCAACTAAAACTGTCAAGGGTACATACATACAGCGCCCCATAATGCTCAGTTTGTAATTAAAAATAAAACCATAGGAATTTTTTTTTTTTGGAAAACTCAAGAACCTTAAATAACGCAACAATATTTTGTCTTTAGCTTTGAACAATTCTGTTTATAATATAAAAACCTCTTATGATTGGGGTCATTGTCAAAGACGGGCTGCTTGCCAATTTTTATTGCCTCACAAAGAGATGCCTTCTCTGATAGTCGACTATTGATTGCTATGAAACCCCAGCAACCTTTTGATTTAGAGGAAATTGGGGCAAGCCGTGTTGAAATGACGACTGTAAAAGCAAACCAAACGCTTTCAGAGCGATAAGATAATAATAAAAAACCGTTGACTTTTATGGACGTATAGGACTGTACTCTGTGTCGTGCGTAAATACTAAATCATCGCGTAACAACAGATGGAACGTATGGAAGACACAACGACGCGCGTAGAGAGTGTTTTAACTTTCATACATATTTTCTATTTACGTGATGGTTTAGAATTTATCTAGGGTAGGTAACTACTGTTGGGGACTCAATTGGGAAATTTTTCTTTTCATCAAGTTTTCTTATTTTTAAAAGTGTTGATATAATAAATGATGCATTTCAAAAAACAACCAAACTACTGCAAAATATGTGAACGACTCTGATGTATGCAACTAAACGTCTCGTTAGCTACCTGGTTTGTCTATGGTTTTCTATTCGGAGCCAAATTGGAAGTCAAGTAGTGTATGGGGATGTATGAAAGCTTTCACACGGTTTGTTCGGTAATATATACACAAACCATAGACAAATCAGTAACAATGCGTTGTGTGTGAAAAGGACGTAACAGTATCCTTAAAGCATGTTTAATGCTAAAACAATGTCTTCTTGTAGTTGATAGTGAAACGTCGTTTTCCGTATAAAAACTACAATATTTTTTAAACAGCTTTAAGTAACGGCCGACTATTCATGACATGTAATGTTTTTCAACCATCGCAGAGCAACAAAATTATTATAAAATGAAATAATTATGTGTTAAGCTAATTATTTGTTAGTTAGCACCCCGCCTAGAGCACTAATAAATAATTGAATTATTTAATTAGTAAATGCTCAGTTTAGTGTTTGCGGGTGAAGACTCGCAAAGCGTCGTTATGCCGCAAGGGGAGGTGATTAAAAATAAAGTTCATTGGCATGTCGGGTAGTTTTTAATAACCCATAGACACATGAGAGGTTCATATCATTGAGTTATTATATAGGTGGAAACGAATCTAGCTTACGGCATTGTAACGTACTATGGCACAAACCTGTCAACCGGACCTATCAACCACAGAGCTGTCAAACACAACATAATCCATAATAATCATGTGAAATCCTATGCTTTTTTCATCTTGTGCTTGGACATCCAATAATTACACATGCCGTTATGTTTTACAATAAAGCCATTTTTCTTTGAATATTGACAAAGTCACCGACCATAACAATCGCAACGCGTGCATATAATTTCCGCGCAGAGGGGATATTTTAGCGTTGCCAACAATGAAGAAAAAAATGATAACATCTGTAGCCTTTGCCTGTTAACAGTGTGGTGACACAAACAACGTAACTGAGCTGCAAATAAACGTAGCTTCTTACCGCGCTGGAATCAAAGGAGTCGCGGGAGTGGGGCAGGTGAAACCTATGCATTTTCACAAGCAATCATTTCAGCCATTTCACTTGAAGTGAGGGTTTCCCTGCTCCCGATGGGATAGCTTCTCATTTCTTGTCAAGGCTGATTTAAACTTTCCGGTTTGAAATAAACACACAAACCTTTTTTTCACTTTAAGATATTAGGATCAAAGTCCAATCTGGCTTTGAAAGTTATCGACTAGCTGTCCACTTTTTTTTTTCAAAAATGGATCTTTTATTTAATTCTTACATCATTTTATTAACGTTTCAACTTATTCAACTGTCACAATAAATAAGAACCTGCCCTCTCAAGAGCTGGGAAACCCCCACTTCAAGTAAAGCAGTTAGCCCTTTTACCTGTAAAAAGAAATAAGTTCCACACACCACATGCGGCTATTTTGAGGGCAACGCGATCAGAAGGTTCACTGTTTGTAACGAAACTATTATTTTGCTAAGTGGCTGGGCTAGTCATTGAACACCTAACACATTTTTTTCCACCATTTGTTCGCAGTATCTCCCCGCGGAGGTGTGCATGCGCCAGGGGCGGCCCCCCCGCACAGGCTTTTAGCCTAGTTTACGTTTGGCTGGCCCCGCACAAAGGAACAATCGCCTACATATTACATTAGCCCGTGTATTATTGAGTTATCCCACAACATACCCGCTCACCCTACTCTCCCACACCCCACCCCCAACACGCCGATCTATAACAAAGAGATTTCACCTTTTTGTGAATTATTTATTCATAGTTCTTCTCAATGAATACAATCAGAAACATTTTCAATTTTTTCTTTCTAAATTACTGTCAGTTATAAACGTTTTTATGTGTTTTGGTCGCTAGAATTGACAACTTTTAAAGGAAAAAGACATTATTGTAAAACACAATGGCCTGTGAAATTATTGAATTTTGAAACGCAAAATTTAAAAAAGCAAAAGAAAACGTAATGATCATGGGATTTCACATGATTATTAAGTATTTTGTGGTGATTGACAGTATTGTAATTGACAGGTCCGGTTGACAGGTAAGCCATATATTATAGAATGTGTAAATGCTGAATCTTCTCCATCAATATTGTCATAGCTTTAGCGTTTCATTCTATCGTTTGTTATAATTTTTTGTATAAGTTATAACATGGCGCTTATGACTGATTTCGAAGAAAAACTGACGTAGCACACTTGGCCTACAAATGTTAATTTGGTAGATTACTCAAAGGCTTTGTAATCCAGCTGACTCATTCTGGGAAATTTCATAAGAATTGGACCGCAATCTCTACCTCAAGCCATCACACCCAAGAATAGCTTTTACCAAAAATGTATGGAAACTTAAACAGCGCTTGAAATGAGCGTTTAAAAGCTTTCACACATTTTTGGTAAACCGCTGTAGCATGAGTTTGAACGGAAGGTTTTATACTCGGAGTGCTGGATACTTTTGGAATATTGCCAGAGTGAGACATAATTTCCTTTTTTTGGATTTTCCTATTTTGTAACCTTGAACTTGCAGGAAGGTACTGATATTATCTAAATATCATTATGAAGGATGAGGTCCGCACGTGAATAGGCACAGGCATGGGAAAGGCACACACATATTTTGTGATTGGTTGCCAAGGACAGCAGTCGCATACAAGACTGATATTTTTTCGCCGAGTAAAAAATTCCAAATGAAAAAATTCAAAGCACATTGCTTATAGAGTTTTTATTTTTCAAGTGCTCATGCAGCATGTGCAAGCACGAAAATGCGCGTGCCTGCTTATAAGCTGCATTAATTATGAATCTTAATGTTAATATGTCTTCACAAATTACAAAGATTATAGACATGCATGTTGTCTTTGGACGCCCAACTAAGTCGCTCAACTAATTTTCATTATTTTTTCAGGAAACTTGTAAGTTCTTTTTTGGATGGTTCCTGTTAAGTTTGTGGCCGATCAAATCAAAAACAATTTCCTATTCTCGATTTTCCATTAATACAATCGAGTCAACAGACAGAGGGGAACATATTTATCTGCATCATAGATTAACATATAAACCTAAGGAAAGGTTTGCTTATTATGATAAAATTATGAATAAATGTCCGTTATGTTCCCTTTAATACAGCTATTATTTAATCAATAACATCGATATATATTCTTTTCCGGTCGATAGCTCCGTGAGTAGAACGCTAAGTCAAAGAGCTTAGGTTCGATCCAAAAATATTTCTCTTTTCAGAGTTCTTTTAAACCTAAAATTCATATATCCCGCAAGGCTTTCTCAGTATTTACAAGAAATGAGAACCTGCTCCCCTGAATCAGGGAAATTCCAACTTCAATGGAAATGGTCGGAGTAAAGCCAGCCCCCTTAGCAGCGAAAATATTTCCCACTGGTCAAATGCGACCCATTCGGAGGTAACGCGGTAAGTAATTGCATTATATGTGCATCTTAGACATTTAAAGAAATCGCGTGCGGGTAAAATATTGTACTAAAATATAAACCATCATCCTTGACTAATATGTTGGTATTTGGCATACCACCCATGTTCTAAAAACTTAGTTTACTTTTGCCAATGCCACCCCCGTTTCAGGGAAAGGCAGCAGGAGTTTCAAAATTTATGTTCATCTGAGTTTGGTTTATTTTGTATGTACACATCCATCATGATGGAGGCAACTCCTCCAGGAGGCCAAGACCCACAACGGTTTGTAGAGGCATTGATGATGATTATAATGCCAATAATGGGGCGTACATTCACTTAAACTAAATGAATATCATAAACTATGGAATATGAATGTTCATAATGTAAATTAATACGCTGTTGTCTGAGGCCGACTTTAATGTATAAAAATGCTTCTACATTATCAGGTTAAGGGCGCGAAAAATACATTGTACCTTTCCCAAGTATAAAAAATTACATTTAAACTACACTATAGCGTTTACCAAACATTGTAAAATCTGAAGCAGCGCCTTCAGTTGATGTTGTACTTTACATGCATTTTAATGAAATGCTATGGTTTACTTCACCCGTAATGTTTTACACTCTACTGGAATATTCCGCGCTGTATTATGGAGCGGAGTCCGTCGTAATCCGTCGCGAAAGGTTCGCGTGTATTGGGTCATTTGCGAGCGGAAACTTTACAGCAGCTGACAACACTATTGCCACGCGGCAGCACTTCGAATATTCCGAATTTGAATTTCAAATGTTCGAAAATGTAAATGTTTTTTTTATTTAAAAATCCACACTGGCGCTAATGGACTCGACATATTTAAATGTGGGAAACAATGTGATGTCACTTGGACTATCTAGGGCAGGAAAGAGAGCCATAATTTCAATATGTACCTACTATGTAGGTAGTTTGAAAAAACACTTAAGCGCTACGATCATAACTCTCAACTGCATACGTTTCATGATGCTGTAAAAGATAATACATCCCTGAATATCAGGAATCCATGTTTTAATCATATGGGTGACGTTACAAAGCCGAGGATTCTTTTGATGGGGCTGAGACCATTGACCAACAATAAATACCCCGAGTCTAACGTCGCATAAACAGAAACTAATGTGTGGAAGATAAACAGCGTTTCTAGTGCAGAGGCACTAGGTAGGCAAGAAGGGGTTAAGATTTTTTTTAATTTCTCGGCGCGCAAACGTCAGTCTTGGATGAGATTACCTGCACCGTTTTTAGCTACCAATAACAAAATGCCTTTTCTCTAGCACCCCTGCAGGCTGACGACGCAATTTTGTCTATTTCAATTCATGTGCGAAGTCCATTAAAAAATATTCGAAATTCGAATGCAGTGTCTATGAGTGCTGTACTGACAGTAGGGTTGAGGTGGAGGGGGGGGCATGTACCAATAAAGCGAAGCTGTCTGCAAGTCACTGTGCAAATGGCGTCCGGCCGGAAACCCACTGAAATGACGTACATCCGGTACACCTAAAACGTCTTCACTCCTACCGAAGATCGGCGAACACTATGGCAACAACGCAACTAAGCTTTTTTTCGTTCTTTAACCTAAAAAATAATAAAATATTAAAAATGTGTCGTTTCCACGAACGGGAAAAAATCAAGGCTGGTTATGGAAGCGACGCGGTTACGATCGTGTCCACTTTCTGTTGTTTAGGTACTTACTGAGTATAAGAATTTATCAATCATTGAATCATAGTTAAAATCATACACAATTTTTAAGATTGAAAAGAAGAAAGGAATAAGTAAATAATTGTGAAACCTTACGTAATCACATTATTTTTATTCATAAAAAAAAGTCAAATTTCATAATATTTTGTTCTGATAAAACAAATAGCCATAAAACTAAAAAGAAAGCTGTAGCCTTGCAGATAATCATGTTTTTCGGTTCATATAATGACTTACTTTATTTTAATTTGAATAATAGCTTACGTTGATATATTTACACAGGCAGACACGTGTAAGTTCGCGCTTACACATGGTGAATGGCTACAAATTAACCAGACCTCACACGAACATAAACCACCTTTCCCTGAAACCATGGCATGGCGCCTTTCCCTGAAATCAGGGTGGCATTGTAAAAACGGAACTAAGTTTTTACAGCATGGCGATCAGCGTCATACATCAGCAGATGGGTTCACATTCGCAAAGTGAACCATTTTTTAAAATGAAGGTTCTCAACCTCATACCAAACTCACGTTACATAAAAATATATTTGAATACAAATACCAAATACAATGCAGCCATCTTATTTTTTCTTACAAAAATACATTAACTTTGTGTATCTCCTTTGTCGAAGAAATTCCCAAAAGCATATCTTATTAATTATATTCTGAGCGCTAACAAATACCTTTTTGCTTTTGCGTTTGAGCACACAGTCTGCAAGTTTTCGTACAAAAGAATCTTCATTTCACTTAAAAAGTTATTCCAGCGGTCCACGGCTAAGTGGTTTCGTCTTTTAGACCAAAGGGTTTTAGTTCTTGCCAAAGTAACGAGGCAATGTTGAAAAAACAATCTTGTGTAATTTTGCGAGAAATAAGAATTTTCATGTCATTAAAAATGGCCGTCGTGTTGTAATTTTAGAATGAAAATGTGAAATTGTTGTACATTTTGATGAAATAATTGCGCTAGCTTAGTAGATGATTCAAAAAAGGCCCTGTAATCTAAGCACAAAAATATAATATTTCAAACAATATATGCAGTTTTATTATTCATATTCGGCAATTCAAAAAAGGTATTGTATATCCAGAACGGAAAATACAGTTTGTATTGTTTGTTGCGATCCTTGACTTACAGGTTGGTATGAGGCTGACCACTCATACTGTAAAAAATGGTTTACTTTGCCAATGTCCACCCTGTTTCAGGGAAGGTCAGCAGAGTTGCAGGGTTTATGTTCATTTGAGGTTTGAATTTTAATTAGTAAGTACCTACACATGCAACATTTGTAAGCGAAAACTTACACGTGCCTGTTTGTGAACATGCGATTGATATGAATTTTAAATGTTTACGGTTTTCAGACATAATTTCACGTTTTGGTGTTTCTTTTTAGCTCAAAACAATGATGCGGTAAGGTTTACTTTTACAAGAAATGAGAACGTGAGCTCTCAAGAACGGGGAAAACTCAATTTCAACTAAGATGGTTGGCGTTAGGTTACTTGCTCTGCCAACCGTGCAAAGCAACTTGCAGGCAGCAATTGGGAAATGCCCAGTTTCCTGAAGGGTAAATTTTAATTTTTAGGTTTCGCTAAATTTAACCATGGACACCATTTCGGCTAACCATGGATTAAATTTACAATGCATGTAAGCCTTACACTATAATATCATTTCATTTGAGTTATAATTGAATGCAAGATCTATATTTTGTAATAAAAATTATGTATGAAACTAATTAGTACGGCAACAACTATTTGTCTGTACTAAAGTTGCGCCAATGGTCTGTAACTTACCTTAATTAAAAATAGATTGGACTATATTGTTCCAATATTACTATACGTAGAGATTCTGTATTTTATAGTTCAAATAGAGTTTGTATGAGATTCGCCGCAGAGTTGACAATACAGAATATATTGTCACGCTTGGTTCTGTCAATATTGACTCCATAGAAACAAAAGAGATGACACTCAGATACGCAATTTCTGTAAGACCTTTTCTTAGACACATACAGTGTGATTCAGAGGGTTCCATGACAAATCGTTCACAGAAAACCCGTCCACAGACAGCTAGGGCATAAACAAATCGTTCACAGAAAACCCGTCCACAGACAGCTAGGGCATAAACAAATCGTTCACAGAAAACCCGTCCACAGACAGCTAGGGCATAAACAAATCGTTCACAGAAAACCCGTCCACAGACAGCTAGGGCATAAACAAATCGGTCACACGAGTTTTCGGGCAATGACAATTCGGTCACATACAATATAATATGGTCCACGGACCTAACCTTGATTAATACTACAAGTAATTAGAACTACAGCAATTTAAAAGGTTTTTGGAGAGCAAGTTTCCTGTGATGAAGCTGTCTGTGGTCCTGTATTGCATGTGACCGAAATGTCGCTGACCAAAAGTCGTGTGGACAAACTCTTGTGTGACCTAATTGACCGTGACCGATGTGTCTGTGGACGAGTTATCTGTGGCAGAGTTGTCTGTGACTGAAATGTTGTTGGCCGAAAAGTCATGTGGATGAACTTTTGGTTGTCTTTGAACGATTTTTCGTGACCCGGATTCAGAGACTATAAGTCTATAGATCATCCTATGCTTAAAGTAAGTCTTCCATGGACGTATAATATGGTGGACTAGAAACTTGAATAAGGCTAGAAAACATTGTACTTCCAAAATTGTCACCTAGTCATGTCAAAAAAAAGTACGCTATTTTTTCCATTGTTAAATAAAGAACTAACTCAATGATGTGTTCTTACAAAATAAAAATTCCATCTCTGAAGTCAACATAAACCCTGTAACTCTTGCCGATCATCCCTGAAACAGTCCGAGTGATAGGTATTGGTCATTTTTTTACAGTATGGGTAGTCAACCTTATACTAAACCCTTGATAAATATTGATTCTTCTATTTATAATTGTATTAGGTAAAACATATGTGTTTAAAATAAAACAGCTAAAACAGAAAGCGGATAGGGAAGCTAACGTTGCATTGTTTGTAATCTTGTTCTCTGTAAAGAGTGTCGTTCTGATTTTTTCGTTAATTCTCTAAGCTTTATCGGAAATTATTTTGGCAGTACTTTGTCTGCTTGGCGCCGAGTTCACAGGTTAAATCATTATTTGTTTGTGTACACAAAGAGGCGTTGGCTTTATTTGCTGGCAAACAGACAAATATCGGGATTTCCAATCAAAGCCGTCAATCCAGGCAAAGTGATATACGAGATCAACAAAATCTGGCAGCCATTTAATTTTATTATTTACTTTCAAGAAACCGACAGTATATTTATATGCATGTGTATCAATGTATAATAAATAAAAATATAAATTTTATTTAAATAGATTTGTGGAAAGGAATGCAATCCACCAACCTATTTTACCTGGCCAGTTGTCTTCATGCGAAAACAGAAGCTTGTGTGCATGCAACGGCATCTGTTGAACCAGGGTCGAAGTTATCGTCGCGGGATTCGAACCAGCGTTATCCGGTTCCAAATAACCTGTCTTGATCCCCGCGGCTATAACACCGACAAGTATCAAAGAAGGATTTGATAAAATGAGATTCCGGTCGATAGCTCAGTTGGTAGAGTGCTTGCATTTCATGCCGAGAGTCCGGGTTCGAATTCCACCGACGCGACGGTGTTAAAAATGATTTCCCGTTTCGGTGTTTATTTCAAAATTCAAAATAAAATACCGGCGAGGTTTACTCAACCATTTTCAAGAAATGAGTACTAGCCCCTGCGAAAGCTGGGAAACCCTCACTTTAACTGAAGTGATTGGCGAAAGGCCGAAAGGCCCCGTTACCTGTAGATTTAAATAAGTTCCACTCGCCACATGCAACGCCTTCGGGGAGAACGCTGCAAAAAGTTACACTACGTGTTTAGCTAAGTTTTTAAAATACACTCATAATTTTCAAATATTTTTTTACAAAACTAATAATCTTTTTTATTTCTTTTGTTGCAGAAACCGCGCTACGAAAAGTTTATTGTCGGCGAAATGTGGAGTGAGCTCCAAAGTGGCATTACCATCAGAAGAAGAGTGCTCCATCCAGTGTAGGAACATCCCAGTGCATCCAAGCCATAACGCTGTTATCCAATTACCATCGGCAAGGACTTGACAAACAAAATGTCTTGTTAAAGTTTGTATTGTCACAAATGTCATAACATTTCTGTGTCAATAATGGATTGTTAGTTGATGCTTCTTTTTTCTAGTTGTCGCAGAATTATAGCCTTTTCCCACAGAAAGAGGTCTGTCCGGTTTGAGTATGGTTTTTTCTACATGGTGCCAGTACGTATGAGGTGTATGGTGATGTATGGAAGCTTTCTCACGGTTCGCCCGACGATCCCATCTGAAACCATTGACAAACATGACAGAATTTGTGCTGTGTGAACAAGGAATAAAATAATATTTCTATCTTCTTACACAAAGATTACAATGGACATTCACATTGCATCTTTTTCTTAGAAAGGTAGCATTGCCATGTGAAACTTATTAATTTCGATGAGGTCCGTGGGTGAATTAGCATTGAGGTATTTTTATCGTTTGCTAAGGACGGCAGTCCCATGTAAGACTGACGTTTGCTCGCCGAGAAAAAAGCCCCGGATTCAAAAATGTTCCAATCTCATTGAAGGTAGCAATTAATGGCTATCTACTTTAATGGAATTGGTAAATCGAATTTCGCCCTACTTCGGCCTTACCACTATTAGGCATCTTATACAGAAATCGTACGCTCTTCACTTCGGGCCAATTTTTGACTCTGTATTAATCTCAAATTCGCCTCCCTATTGAGTACAACTTTTGACCAATTATCATCAGGCATATCAATTAGATACCCATTCCTAGCATATGCGTATCTTTCAGGGTGTGGATGAGCAATTCCTCAAATTTTGTTCCATCTTTATTTTAGGGCATTGTTATGATAGTTAAAAGATGAGTTCCTACCTGTAATGCCGATTCCAGGGTTTTCTAACCGCTCTATGTAAAAACTAAAATGCGAGGAGAGATTTGAAAGGGATGATATCTAAGATATCTTTGGATCCGCAAACCTTACACCCAATGCTCTTCTTGTGTTGACTCTGAAGCCAAAAATGTGTCATGGTTCCATTCGGAATGGATTGGTATTGACCATGTTATGATTAAACACCACAAATAAAGGAATCAAAGGATACCGGTTATCGTGTTTTATGTTCTTATTTGTATGAAAATGTGTTTTCAAAATGAACCACAGGATCATCAAAATTGGTGGACTCTGAATGTGTATTCAAGACGTCATAGCCTTACCTTAAAAGTAATAGTATCAAATGCCTCGAATGAGGTGAGGCAAAGAGTATGAGAACTTGTGTTTGGTACTCGTAGATCCTGAATGTTTTATTCATTTCTTTATCAAAGCCATTGCATGCTGCAATGAGGTGTTTGTGGAATCTGAATATCTATTAAAGACATCATCACTTTTGCAATAAGTAATCGTCAAATGCCTCGATTGTCGTGAGGTAAAGTGTTTGAAGTCTTGGATTTGGTGGAATCTTAATGTCCAACTCATTGATTCTTGATT